>JAOSBK010000206.1:306323-316709 GCA_027568895.1 Erythroxylum shatona | reverse complement strand
AACTGACCTGTTTTGCTGCTAGTTGCTCAATTAGGCTATGAAGCTGTTTATCCAATATCTTCTCTCTCTGAGCTGCAAAACATACATTATCTCAAGTTAAATCCTTCCTCATAAGTCGTACTCCAGAGTATAAATCCTTCTAACATTAGACATTCAAGAAGATCCACACATAGGTGAAGACCAAAGAGTATACCCGATTTAAGAAATCAGTATGCACTATTGGAGGCAAACTGAAGTCAATCTCTTTAAAAAGTTTAATAATCCCAATAACCTAGAGAAGTCTCATCTAACAGTCATTTTAGCCCCAAAGAGTGTCTTCTGGTGGAAACATAGGCAATAAGATATAAAGCCATAAACCTTTTGAAGAACCTGGGATCCTTCATGTCTTCTGGTAAAGAGAACTACTCTCTCAACTTTATGAGATTTATAAAGGGAATCATTTTAATGAATCAAACATCATGATTTTTCCCAAATGAATCAATTCACAATTTCAGACCAGTTGAATGCTGTTTAATTCTCCTGTGACAATCTTTTGGAATCCTTTAAATTTCTTCTTCTTACCATTTGGGCTTACATTAATTAGTCAAAGACTTGCTCCACTAGAGGAAAGATAGGAGTCACTTACTCAGCTACATATTAGTTATCATGTAGAATTTAAAATTGATTAATTTCATATAACCAATAAGACAAAAGATAGACTTATAAATTGCTTCTAGCATCTAATTTGTCATTTTCGGAAAAATTTTTGATAAGGATGGAAGGATCTTTGATCACTATTATTAATGAAGAGTATTAGTACCTCCTGTTGCGCAGGTGCCAATGGTCCTTTCAGGGCTTTTGCAATTAAATCCCTCACTGCTGCTCCTCTGCTTGTGTCAGCACACATACCATGATCCCAAACAAGCTCGTGATTGTTGTCAGGGTTGAGCCATACAAGCTGAAGAAAACTTTGCAAGTAAAAAGGACTTCCAGTAGTTAATTAAATAAAGAGCAAAGAATGCACTTACCTCACCATCTTGTATTGGCAATATTGGTGGGCGAGGCCTGCTCCATTGAGGGCGTATTCCTTCTAGTGCCAAGTTTGCCAACAAAGCGGTGACAAGCTCATCCCTATCTCCAGATCCAAGTTTAGGTTTAACTCCAGGTTGCAAATCAAACCTACAATGTAATCCTTATCATGCAATAGTATGAAATGCAAGAAAACTGATTCTGAATTTCATTGTATATCTCAACAGATGTTCCTTCATTCCAAGTTACATACTCTGGTGAATTTGCATCACAACCAACGGGTACATCAGGGTCTGGCACAACATTCTTCACTGACATAGTTCCAAACAAAGAATTATAAGGTTCTGGATGTACTTTATCACAATACTGATGCTGCAACTGTTCTAGCGGTGGGAATGTCTGGTAATGAGAATATAATATTAATTAGCATAAGAATGGTAAAAGAAGCAACAAAATACAAAGGTTCAAAAAGACATCCCAAAGAATGCCAGGTCACAAGCCTGAATAGTTAGACAAGGATACTCATCACAAACAAACTAATTAAAGAGCAAATCCTGCATGGGTAAATGCAACTTACATGGGCTGAAGGATCAAAAACTTTGATGTAATTTGCAGCAGACAATTTGAGAAACTGCCAGAAATGAATTAGCAAAATCCCACTCAGGAGCACATATCATAAAGTGAGACAGTTACAAGGGAAAGCTAAATATGCAATTGAATAACACCGTGAAAGCAGAAAATTGGAATCAGCAGCACGGGATAAATCATCCACTGAACTGGCAACACAAATAGGAATCAAATCTACAAGTCTAACTCTAACGATAGGGAAGTTCAACTTTGCAAGTAAATAATGCTAATTCAATCAAAGGTAGACATCATGCAATATAGTTATTAGATTCTCCAACTCTTTTAAGAATGCAGCAAATCCTCTGTACTATAACATTATCTATTTGTATACAAAGGGCTTGTCTCTAATGGTTAAGCTGACAAGAGTTTTCAACAAACACCAAACACACTGTGACATACATATCAAGTCAAACAAACTCAAGCCCCCAACTCAAATTTCCCATCACTACTTTCATTAGTATAACAGATATTGACTCCAAATGTTTAAGCTGTCAAAGTTGGATAAATGTTGCACTTTGCATAACGCAACAAGTTGGGCTAGTGGCTAGAAAAATAAGTCCATGCAACATGGCAAACAATTCCATCATTTTGCTACCTTTTAACAAGGTTGGTAAGATGAAATGAAGCAGTTTTATAGCCATCAAGTAATGAAATCAAGATCTCACCATCAAACACGTAGTTGCAACAATAAATCACATTCCAAATTTATCGAAGATTTCTAAGGCCTCATAAGAACTATGCAAGATACATCTAACATGATAGTGAAAATGAAACTTAAACCTCCTTGCTGCTACTGGAGCTCCCATAACCAAGCAACTGAAGAATAAATGCCCTTTCATACTTCTCTGCTTTTTCATCAGACGCAGCCTGTAACCTCCACAAAACATCATTTTACTTCAGAAGTCATTGCAAAACAGCAATATGAAGCAATATGTCAGACAATTTTCAAAAAAAAAAGAAAATTCTTTTAGCTATGTATACAGGGGATGACGAATACACTGCCCGTTTAATATTGTATTCCCTAGTCACCTTTTAGTTCAAACTCTATTTCTGCACTCCGAAGTCATGCAGAAATTTACATATATTTTCTACTCGATCACTAGACCAGAATGAAGAAAACATGGATAAAATGACAATCTCAGGGCTAATTATCAAAATCACACATAAATTTGTTTCGATCAGATGATTTCCTAAGAAGCACACATAACTCTGTTTACAATTGACTCAGTATTATTCAACTTGATCCCAAAGAGGAGATAGTGGGATATAGACTCATTAATGAAACACGATTATCAGCATTGGAATTGAAATTTGGCGTACTTACATGTATGAGAGCAGCTATGAATGGGTTTTCAGAAGGATGCTGGGAAGAATAAGGCAGGTAAAGAATGGAAAATGCAATTAAGCGCTCTGTAGACTTGAGCATCTTCTCATCCTGCAATTATGGATTACACAATATATGAATAGCAGATACTATAAAACATATTACAATTCAAAATCTAATTATCAATTATGCAGCCAATGGTACCACAATGTGTTCACACAGCTTTCTGAAACTCCATTAATTACACAAAAATTCAAGAGAATCGGCAAAAAGAGAAACACAAAGAATGACAATTTCCAATCTACCAGTTGTTTGAATATCCATGCCTCCAGAATTCGACAGAAGAATATCACAACGAAAAGACCAGATGACAAAACAGACAGGTGATCAGCAAAGTAATGGGAGCATCAACTATATATTCACTTTGAAGTACAGCCCAAAAATCCAAATCACCAAAGCAAAATAAGTTCATATTATCACCTAAAAGGAAAAGGATATTTTACTCTCTCATTCTTCAACAAGCAACAACCACCATTCATATTAACCACGGGAAAAGAAAAGAGGAACTTTAAGAAATGAATTGAACCAAAATCTAGAAATGACCAGTAGATTCTCAATTACATCCCCGGCAAATTTTCGTTTGCTCCTGTCTTTGCTTCGTAAATGTTTCAGCAACTAGAGTTAGAGTTAAGCTAATAATGCAGAATCCCAAAACTTGACAAACCCTAATTGGATCACCGGTGTACATATTCGAAAACCTAACCAAATAGTACGGCATTAAAATTCAGATTGAATTCATACAAAGAAAGAAGTAAACTTGGGTTTAGAAACGAAAACAAACACTAACATAAAGAAATATGAGATTAGCTCTTCTTCTGATTCTAGTATCCAATCTCTGCGGGATATAACTAAACCCACGCAAAACCCCTTCCCCTATTGAAATCAACAACTTTATAGAAAAATCAAGCTTATCAGACAAATCAAGAACATCGCATGCATAGAAAACCCAAAATCAAGAAAACACCACAAGAATAAAAGCGAACGGTGGGATAGAGAAAGCAAAGGGCTTTGCCTGCAGGAGGAGTAATAAAGAACAGCAGACGGAGAAAGAACGATGGCCACTGATTCTGGAGGTAAATTCTCCAATAATCTCTTCAAATGGTTTGTTTTCCAATTTCAGGATTGAGAACACCAATTTAGATTCCTCTATGCTCAAACCCATGATTTTTCTTTTTTGTTACGACGGCTGTTTGATCGATCAGTTCAAATCATATAATGACAGAGAAGTAGCAGAGCAGAGAAAATCTGATAAAAGGAAAAATGGAATCGTGATTAAGACGAGAGCGTAAAAGACTGACAATTGGAGTAGGAAACTGGAAGAGAGGGTCGTTTGTTTCTCGAGAGAGTGAAGAGAGTCACGCAGTATCCACTATTACACTACAGGCTTTGAAGGCTCAACACTATTTATGCCAGTTATTTGGGCCGGCCCATCAATCCACTTCTGTGATTGATTAGCCATGGTTTTTTGGGCCTATAGGCAGCTTAAAGCCCGATTAGAATTAGGCAACCTCGATAAATTTTTTTGGTTTACCCATGAGGTGTTTTAGGAAGATCTCAACTGTGAGAAGACATCTTTAAATTGTCTACTCCCAAATTAATATTCGCTTGCACAGGTCAACCCGTTAAGGGTAAAAGGATAAGTTGATAAAAAGGATTTCTTTTTATTGAATTGAGTTAACTTTCATGATTTCAACATTCATCAAAACAACGTCGCTTTTGTCAACGTAGCTTGTCACAAGCAATGGACTTGTGTTGGTGAACATATGGAAGGGGTAGGTAAGAAGATGTCCAAAGGTTTGATTTTTAAAATTTCACATTATTTTATAATTTCATATTTTCAAAACCTTATATTTAAATATTTTCAATGGGTCAGTTTAGTTTAAGTAATCTTGGCCTAAACTCAATTAAAAAATATTATTTTATATTTTTAATTTTAAAAAATTAACAAAACTAACCCATAGGTTGACCCATTGCTATCTCTACTTATCCGACCAGTCAATTTAAAATTAATAAGTTTTGTCTAAATTCATCGTTGTTTTAAGTTGGTTTTGAAATTTTCTTTTATTGTTAAAATTAGTATTTGATTTCAATTAATTTTAAAGCCAACGTTGAATTTAAAGATAACTTTTGTAGTCGGATTTAAGCTTGAGTAGGTTCAAACTATGGAGTGTTAATAGGAGCTTGACCGCAGGCTAGGGTGGCCCGTGACCCAAGGGGTCTGAATAGATTGGCCTGTGGCTCGACTTGATTATAGGATTAACCGATACAACTTGGCCCACCATATACATTTCAAAAACAATAAAAAACAATGTCGTTTTTGAAGTAATGGTCAGGTTATTAGTTAAGTCGAGCTGACCCATAACTCGATCAATTTGAACAAAAATAAAGTCGGGTCAAATTTAACATCTAAGTAACCTTTTTTTGGTAAGGAGGAAGAGGAGAAAACTAACTCCTCAAAAATGTAACATAGTACTGATCGCTTTGAGAATCTTTCAAAGCCCTAAAGTCGGGGTTGGCTAAACAACCCAATGATCATTACAAGAGGACCTCGGCTTAGCAAGAAAATCTGTATATTGATTGCTCTTCCGAAAAACATAACGAATGGAATAGCACCATTGTCTATCTAAAAGCTCCCAAATATCCTGATAATAAGCAGAAGATGATGGAAATCATTAAAAGAATCAAGTACAAGGTTGATGGCCTCTAAAGAGTCTCACTCCACAAGAAAATTTCTATAGCCGAAGCTCCAAGCAAACTGAAGGCCACACTGAGTCACCTAAAGTTCTGCAACCATAATAGTTATAAACTCAGAACCATAATAGCTGTAAACTCAATCGCACGTGAAAACCCCATAAGTCATCTACCAAACTGATCCCAAAGCAAACCACCAAACCCTGCCTCTGCTGCATTTCCTAAAACACTATCATCCGTATTGACCTCAGCAAAATTTTCACACGATATCAAGTAAGCCATCTAAGTAACCTATTATCAATTATCACACGTTAGTTACACCAAGTTTCCAAATTTTCCAAATTAATAAGTGAAAAAGAAAAAACTATTTACGAGACATGACAAGCTTAAGCATAACACGACAAGATAGCGGCAAAGACAATTTCCTCAAGGAAGTAACCGGTCAACCAGAGTTTTTCGATTATCCAACAACCGCCAATTCTCTTGAATCGTCTCTGAAATCCGGAAAATAGAAAATTGGGTATTGATCAGTAGGCTTTTCGGGAAAATGGGTATAATCAAGAACACGTTTTACTTGTCGCATGGCTCGCCGATGCTCTCCATTGACGAGTCCATTGAAGCGCGCAGTTTTTTCCAGTCATGGCAGCGAGATATTTTTAAAGATAAACCTTCGGCAATTCTTGTCATCTCCGGCCACTGGGACACCAAAGAGCCCTCCGTCAATGTCGTTCACCGGAATGACACGATTTACGACTTCTATGGCTTCCCAAAACCCATGTACCAGGTAAATTTTACATGATTTTATTGTTTTCTGATACGCGTATCTTCAAGCTATGTTCTTTTGGGGTATTGTACTCATAAATCGATTTTGAGAGTTCATCAGGTTTCTGCTATTTGATTTGTTTATGTTGCTTTCTGAATTGATAGTTGTAGTTGAAGGCTAATTGTTAGAGGAACCTGTGAGCTGAAAATTTCCATTAGAATTGCAATTTTATACGGAAAAGTACCTCGAGAGCCCGTTCTTATTGATGGGGTTGACAGGATGTAGATGGAGAAGTGGAGAGGGGTTTACGTTTTCGATTGTAATTTGGAACAAAATTGATGCTGTGAACTTGATAAAGCAGACAGTTTTCCCATATTGCACGCACTATCAATGCTTGGATTGGATGGGTTTTTGATTCTTGGGGACGTGAAATTGGCAAATCGGTTTATTTACTTCTTGTGATGTGGCTTTTTTCCTGATGTGATTAACAGCTCAAGTATACGCCGCCTGGATCACCTCAACTTGCAAAGAGGGTAAAAGAGCTGCTTGTAGCATCAGGATTCAAGACGGTTCATGAAGATACAAAACGAGGGCTTGATCATGGTGCTTGGGTTCCATTGATGCTAATGTATCCTGAGGCTGATATACCAGTTTGCCAACTATCAGTCCAGTGTGATAAAGATGCTACTCACCATTACAACATGGGGAAGGCAATCGCGCCTCTTAAGGATGAAGGTGTCCTAATCATTGGTTCTGGTTCTGCTACTCACAACCTGAGGACCATGCAACCAAGCGGCAGTCCTGTTGCTTCCTGGGCGGCCGAGTTCGATACTTGGCTTAAGAATGCTCTTCTCGATGGAAGGTAATCAAAGGCCTTTGTGCACATACTGTGAAGTTGAAATCTACATTTCTTATCTTTGTGCAGACACTTTGAAGTTGAAATCTATATTTTTTCTTTGTCATATACTTTGAAGTTGCAACCTATATGTTCTCTTTGTGCAGATACTTTGAAGTTGCAACATATACCTTCTGTTTCTGCAGATATTTTGATGTTGAAATCTATTCATCTCTTTGTGCAGATACTTGAAAGTTGAAACTATACAATCTCTTTCTGTGGACACTTTGAAGCTGAAATTGATACATTCTCTTTGTGCAGATACTTTGAAGTTGAAATCTATACGTTCTCTTTGAGCAGATACTTGAAATCTATACATTCTCTTTTGCAAATACTTTGGAGTTGAAACCTATATGTTTCTCTTCGTGCAGATACTCCAAAGCTGAAATTGATACGTTCTCTTTGCGCAGATACTTTGAAGTTGAAATCTATACATTCTCTTTATGCAGACACTTTTGAAGTTGAAATCTATACGTTCTCTCTGTGCAGATACTTTGAAGTTGAAATCTTTATGTTTCTCTTTGTGCAGAAACTCCAAAGCTGAAACTGATTCGTTCTATTTGTGCAGATACTTTAAATCTATACGATCTCTTTCTACGGATACTTTGAAGTTGAAATTTAAATGTTTCTCTTTGTGCAGATATGATGATGTGAATGACTATGAAGCCAAGGCACCATATGCAAAACGGGCTCAACCATGGCCAGACCATTTTTACCCATTGCATGTGGCCATTGGAGCTGCTGGGGAAAGTTCAAAGGCCAAACTCATACACCACAGCTGGGACAATGGAACTCTTTCCTATGCTTCTTACCAGTTCACAGCAGATAAATGAAACTACACAGTTCCTAAATCCGACTTGTATTCAAGTAAACATGAATAACAAAGCATGATTGATGTTTATGCAATATGAATGAATGTATTTGAGAGTCTCAAACTTTAAATCTTATTCATTGATTACTCCTTCCTCTGTTTGTCTTGCATTACTATAGCTCTGGATTTTTAGGGTTGACTCTGCTATTAATTTATTGATGTAACACTCAATAATTGATCTTGAATTTGAGGTTGAGTGCTCTTCTTTTTGAAAAACAGCCAAATTGCAAGTACTCACCTTTAGGTGGTGGTAGCTTTTGATTGAGCACTTCAGTCCCAACAGGAATAACTAATTCTTAATGCAATCCTTACCTAAAAAAGCACCTCAACCTCACTAACATCAATTGGATTGAGCGAGTTCGCCTAAATCTTATGAATCGAATTCGTCCTCTAAGTAAACTTATTTAGGTCATAATTTTACTTATATTAATTAAATCAAATTAATCATTAATTTAATTTAATCTCACTAATATTAATTAACTTAAGTGCATGTTTGGTTAAGTTTTTGGAGGGTGAATAAGTACTTTTTTTCTACCGTAAAAGCTTTTTAAAAGAAAAATAAGTGTTTGACTGTAAAATTAAAAATCACTTTTTTAGTAGATATAGATTTTTTGGTAACTAAATAAAGCTTTTTAAGAAGCTTAAATTTGGAGCTTCTAAAAAATATACTTTTTCAGTAAATTTTTCAGATCAATTAATAAATCTATTTTTTAGTCTTTTTTGTCCTTATGTTTTACATATGATTTGTACAATATCTACAAACTCATCTTCATATTTATTTTGGGAATTGTCTATTATTATTTGACTTTTTTATATGTTTTAATATTTATTTTCGATATTAGTTTACTTATGTTGTAATCCATATAAAAGATTTGGCTAGATATATTTTTTTATGTTTCATATGATTTATAATTATATAATGATTAATATATTGTGCTTTGCATATTGTTTAATATACTTTAAATAATGTTTATATGCATAAATAATTTTATGAAGCTCTTTCAAAAAAATTCTTTTTAAATGACAATCAACTGGCTTTATAATAAAATTCTTCTCATAAAAGATCTACAGAAAAAAAAAACTCTACTAGTATAAGCTCAACTAAACAAAGACTTATTTAGATCGTAATTTACTTATGTCAATTGAATCGAATTTATCATTTAATTTAATTGAATCTCACTAATATCAATTAACTTAAATCTTATAAATTGAATTCTATCTTCTAATTTAACTCAAAATCTTAGGAATCGAATTCCTCCTCTAAATGATTTAATCTAATCATACTAATCTCAATTGAAAATTTATCATATAACATTTTAAATTACATTCTCATTAATATCAATTGAATAGGATTTATCATCTAATTTAACTTATTTATGCCACATAATTTATGGAATATTACATGAGTTCTCCAACCCCAAATTGCATAGTGGCAAACAACACCGCTTTTGACCCCAAAAAAAAACGTGTAAGGAGCACTCACAATAGATGAATATGGACATTTCACTCTTTCCATCCACAAAATACATTATTTTTACCAAAAAGCCTATTCACCTCCATCACGCGCAGACCAAAACCCATCATTGTTTTCATCGTCCACTTCCTTCATTCTTTTGACAAACACATCACCTCCTCCACACTCCACTCTCTCGAGCTCTCACTCTAAATTAATGGAAACCAGCTGCATGCAATTTGCATAACCTCACACCACTACCTTCTTCTTCTTCTTCCACTTTTCTTCCTCTTCTTCTTTTTCCTTTGTTCATTTCACACTAGGCTAGCTAGTAAGAGAAGGAAGAAAATGGATAATGACTCATATAACTTGCCATGTGCACAACATTCTTTAGAGAAGTCGTTCCACAACCACATGAAAAATGTTGGAGTCGCAAAGATAATCATATGTCGTATAATAAATTATAATACTTATAGAAGAGTTGCGATCATTGTTAAATGATTATATCACTACAATAGCTTAAGTTGTTATGTGAGTTCAATTTAATTAATTATAATACTCCCTCCTATTCAAAATAAGTGTCGTTTTAGAGGGATTTTAATTATTCAAAATTAAGTATTGTTCACGATTTTTCATGCATGTTTATAATTTTATTTCCAAAATTACCCTTTAATTTCTATCACATTCTAATTAT
>JAOSBK010000206.1:287351-306223 GCA_027568895.1 Erythroxylum shatona | reverse complement strand
ATATCAAACATTTCACTAACTTTCTTAATAAGTGTGCATCTCTCTAAAACGACACTTATTTTAGATAGGAGGGAGTACTTATAGAAAAGTTGGGATCACTGTTAAATAATCGTATCACTACAATAGCTTAAGCTGTTATGTGAGTCCAACTTAATTGGTTTTATATATTCACTAACACACCTCCTCAAGTGAAAGCCTTTTGAGTTTGAAACTTACATAGGCCCATTCTACCTTGTGCTAAATAATAGGTAAGTAGTAGGATTTGAACTCACAACCACTTGGTAACAAAAGTTTTAATACCATGTTAAATAACCATTTTCTTACAATAATTTAACTTAATTAGTTTTATATATTCCTATCAATCACAAAGATAATTTATCCGATTCCTAATGATAATCCTAGAAAGTGGCTTTCACAAATCATATACTCTATGTGTTTGACTTCAGTATGTTTTCATGCATCATAAAGTCAAATAAAAAAGTAATTAGTATTCAGTAATATTATTAATCCACCCCATAGTCAAAAAGATGAATTTACCAACAAAAGCATACACTTACACGTTCTTTTCAAGTGCTCTTTTTCAATCTCGATACTGCTATCTTGTTTGACATGTATAGTTTCAGCCCTCCTTTATCTCTTTTAACACTATGACTTCTAGATAATTGAAGTTGTTAACACGATTGGTTGATACTTCTAATCGATTCTTGATTTGAAATTGTGACTTATACACAATCGTCAATCCTCACACTTTGTTACGTGTCCCCATAAACATGCAAATTAAGCACGCAAATTAATTAATTTTTATTGTATTTAACCATTATATACGTACTTTTATCAGATTGGGTGGATGAAATTGATAATATACGTACACCACTATCTTCCACCTTTTATATATACACATCTACTCTTCAATCTCTAAGTTCCAAGAACTCCATTAATCACTTAACACTTCTTCTTCTTCAGTTCATCTGCTCATAGAACACTCATGGAAAGAGCAATGAAAACCCATCTGAAGATACCAAAAATGGTGGCGGCAAATGCTCTAAGTATGCTTCTGTTGATGGACATGATAGTGAGTGGATTTAGATTTGGAAGTGGAGTGGATATTGGTCTGACTATGGACTACTATCTCATGAGTTGCCCTTTCGCCGAGCAAATTGTGAAGAACAACGTGGATAGAGCGCTTCAAGCGGATCCTACTCTCGCTGCTGGCCTTATAAGAATGCATTTCCATGACTGTTTCATCGAAGTATTGTTCATATTTTACAGATTTTTTTTTTTTTTAGGTAATTATGTTCATGTGGTTTTCAGATAATGATGGGAACTGATTAATGGTTGATTGGGAATGAACAGGGATGTGATGCGTCTGTGCTCCTGGATTCCACCAAGGACAATACGGCGGAGAAAGATTCGCCGGCTAATCTCAGCTTGAGAGGTTATGAAGTGATTGACAGTGCAAAGGATGAGCTTGAAGCTCAGTGTCCTGGAGTCGTATCATGTGCTGATATTCTTGCAATGGCGGCTAGAGATGCTGTTTTCTGGGTATCTATCTTCCATTTTCTTCTTCTTACATGCTGTTTTGTGGGTATCTTTCGTCGTCATCATCATCTTCTTCTTTGATATCAGATGAAAGTTCGTTAGATCCTGTTTTGTGGGTATCTTTAATCATCACCTTCTTCTTCTTCTTCGTCATCATCTTCTCTTTCTTCTTCTGCTTCAAGTTCGTTAGTTTGTTAAATGTTAACTAATATATAGTTGGCGGCGGCGACAGGCAGGTGGTCCGGTGTATGACATACCAAAAGGAAGAAAAGATGGAAGGAGATCAAAAATACAAGACACCATTAATTTGCCTTCACCAGCTTTCAATGCCTCTGAGCTCATTCGAATGTTTGGACAACATGGCTTCACTGCCCAAGAAATGGTCGCTTTGTCTGGTAATTATTTCATTATATATATATATATATATAATTTCATCAAATTTTAGATTAAAATTTAAATTTTTTAAAAAGCCAAATCAACAAAATTAAATTTTCTAACCTGTTAAATAATAAATATATTTTTATAAATTGTAATGTATAATTATTTATTTTATAGTTGTAATAACTTATAAAAAGTATAAATTTACATAGATTACTTTAATATCATTATATATATATATATATATATATATATATATTTCATCAAATTTTAGATTAAATTTAAATTTTTTAAAAAGTCAAATCGACAAAATTAAATTTTCTAGCCTGTTAAATAATAAATATATTTTTATAAATTATAATGTATAATTATTTATTTTATAATTGTAATAACTTATAAAAATATAAATTTACATAGATTACTTTAATATCATTATAATAAAATTTAAAATTTTAAAAATATTCTATAATACCATTTAAAATATTTTATTAGAATAATTTTTATAATTTTCAAAAAAAATTTATCAATACAGATTTATAAAGAGTAGTTTTCTTATAAAAAATTTTAAGTTTTTATCGATTTTAATAAAATATAATTAAAGTATAAATTAATTTTTATTAATATTTTTATATAATTTTCCGCATATATGTATATATTTGAAGGTGTATATTTAAAATTGCGTGCAGGGGCACATACACTAGGAGTGGCTCGGTGTTCGTCGTTCAAGCCAAGAGTAACCGCCGCCGACACGACAGCTGATTCGGACTTCTTGAGGACACTGTCCAAAACGTGCAGCAGAGGAGACAACGCCGAGCAAGCGTTCGACGAGACGAGGAACAGTTTCGACAATCTCTACTACAACACGTTGCTGAGGAGAGCGGGATTGCTCTTCTCCGACCAGGCACTGTTCGTCAGTCCCAGGACCAGGAACATCGTCAACGGCTACGCCCAGAACCAGGCCATGTTCTTCTTCGACTTCCAGCAAGCTATGGTGAAGATGAGCGCACTCGACCCTAAGGACGCCTCTAAAGGAGAAGTTCGCGAAGATTGTCGGAGAATTAACTGATTTTATTACAGCTCTTCCTGTCCTCGGTTGATGTGTTTACTAAGTGTTTGTTGAAATGTGCCCTTTTTTAAGTGAATTGAGTCTATAGCTATAGTAGCAATCTAGTCTTCTGCTAGTGTATGTATACAAGCTCTTGTTGGATCTAACCAGTAGCAAGCTCCAATCTGAAGATGATAGTGTTCATGTTTGAATTGCTTTGAGTCATTTGTTTTATATTGAGAAGAGAGATTGCAAAATTTTCCCATTTTAATTCAAATAATATGTTTGTGTATGTACATTAAATAAAAATTTACGCTCAAAATTATAATTTAGGCAACAAGTAGCAAATTAATAGAGAAGGCAACCGATTAGGCCAAATTTGGGTCCTAAAAAATATATTCAGACCTAAGTCGAGCCTGAAGCTCTATCGGGCTTGAGGATCCAGGCTTGAGCTCAAGCCTAATCAAGCTCGGATGATTCGAAGCCCGATTAATTATTTTATAATTTAGTTATCAATGATGGAAAACCCATAAAATAAATATTAGATATAAATTAATTAAATATCACTCATATGATAATTAAACTCAATTTTTAAATTTGATATACGATAATTAAATTTGATTTAAATTAATAATTTATAGTAATTCTAAAATTTTATTAATTTGAGCCGGATCTAGTTAGTTTTGACTTTAAAAATTAAGTTGAACTATTATTCTCATCTTATGTTTATATTACATGTTTCAGTTTTTTAATTATAAAAATTTTCAAGACATAAAAAATAATATCATTTCATATAAATATTTAGGGTTTCAAGTCAAGTTGGACCGGACAAGTTAAATATCGGCTCGACTCAAAACTTGAAATTTGGGAGAAAAAAAAAGAATTCGATCCGAAGCTCAATCAACTCGAATCAATCAAGCGTAACTTCAAGACAAATTGAACCAAACTAATTTTGTCAAGTGTACAAATTATTGTACCAAAATATACTGATGCTACTATAGTTATGGATAATATATACAGACATAATTATGAAATATTATAATATAGTTAAAGTTAGTAGTAAATTTTGGTCCGATGAAGTCTAAAATTCAATGTTTCTAGTCTAAGGTTTAAAAAACGACATCATTTTATCAAAATTTTTCATACTTCAATTCAAGTTTATCGAGTTCGAGTTGGATTGAGACTTGAGAGCTCAAAATTTCAAACCGAAAAAGATCGAATGTAACCCGAAGCTTGGTCAAATCGAACGGGGCCTATTAATTTTAAACTGGGTTGAATTGAGCCGGCCCGGACATAATTGCCAATCTAAGGGAAATATGTCATTAAAGTGTTAGCTGAATGTCTCCTATCAATTTGGTGACCTAAGAATAAAGTAAAATTGGGTTTGTTGGGAATTGGTTAGGCCCAATAACTTCACATGGAAGCTAAACTAATCATCTCATAGAGAGAGAGAGAGAGATAAGAGAGGGAGATTGAATTTGGATCTAGTGAGTGTTCCTCTGTGTGTGCTTGTGATAGTTTAGATAGATTGGGTTTGTTTGTTTGTTGAGAAATTTCAAAGGGATGGACAAAATGAAAGAGGGATTTGAGAAGATGAAGATGTTGGTGGGGATGGATGCAGCTGAAGACGACGTAGAAGAACTAACACCAGCAGATGATAACTCAAACTCCTCATTATCCATGATGATGGACGATTTCAATCGCAATTGCACTCTTTCCACGAAACAGGTAGCTTTGTTTTCTTCCTTGATTTCCCCATTCAATTTTAGGGATCTCCGTTTCTGATTTGTCGGAACTAGAAAGTATCTAGTTGGGGTGATTTTAATTTGTAAAGGTCTCTTTTTTTTTTAGTGCTTGTATGGTTTCTTTCTACTGGTTATGAAGCCAATGGATAGGATAGGAAAAATCAGCTTAGTTTGTGCTTGGAACTGTACGTTTGAACTCCATTGTTACTGCCTAAATATTATAATACACCGTAAACTCTGAAGCGACTTGCCTACTCTTGTTTCTCGTTATAATCCTATTCCATGCCAATGTACCCCTAAATGAATTTATTTATTAATGTTTATTCGAGTCCATACATAGTTAACGAGTTGTACATCAAATACATAATCGGGAGAGCCCAGGTTATCCCCACAGGCATCGGAGCATTGTCTTTTCAATTTGAATTGTGAGTGAACTTGGGAAATAAGCTGGTGACAGGCTGAGCTTCAGTCAGATTTTTTTTTTTTTTGAAAATCAAATTTCTGCGATCCTTGGATTTAAATGAAGTAGGAAGCCTGGTTAGTTGATCAGCATTGTAGAACTATAAGCTTAATCTTTAGCTCTTGGTTGAGATTTACTAAGCCTGCTTTTGGTTTTCAATATTTCTTGAAATTCATTGCTCGGCAGGCTATTGATTAGTCATGTGCATGCTTTCTCATGTTTTATTGCAATGATCTTTGCTCTTGCAGAGGTTTCAAGGCTTTGCTATAAGCTTTGTTTCTGGCCTGGCTAGTCATGTGCATGCTTTCTCACATTTTATTGCAATGGTCTTTTCTCTTGCAGAGGTTTCAAGGCTTTGCTATCTGCTTTGTTTCTGGCCTGGCTTGCACGCTCTTGGTAGGTCTTAACCATCTCAATTCTCCACTCTTTTCCATTTCATCGACCATTATTGTTCATAATTCTCATATAGCAGATTTAAAAGAATCAATACTCCCTTTCCTCATTTTTGAATTTTTGTAACAGTCAATGCTGGTTTTTCTCAATCCAGTCAAGTTTGGAATTACATTCACTTTTGGAAATCTGCTTTCTCTTGGAAGGTTTGCATTTTATATTTTTGTCATTCATCATGGTTTTGTTGACAAACTAGATTGATATGTATGTGCTCAGTGGGATGAACACAATTTTCAGAAGATTCGTAATATTTATATTGTTATTGCATCTAGGTTAGTTTTATATTATGTTTGTGATCCTTTCCAGTGTTAAATGTTGAAGGTCTTAAAAGGCTTTCTTCTTACCAAAGAAATGGGAATAAGATCACCCGAGAAGGGATCATACTGCTTGTGATGATTGTATTGTTGGTCTTATTTAGTTCTTGGCGAGAATGAATTTGAAGCTATTACCTCTTAGATTTACATGTGCAAACATATCAAATACATATGTTTCATGCTCATCTCATCGATAGTGCAGGTCAATAATGTGCTTATCTCATCAATAGTGATTCAGATAACTTAATCTGCAAATAAGGAATTTAGTCAAAATTGTCAATGTTGATAAATGTTCCAGTACTCTTCCCTTTTGTGTTTCCCCCATAACTACTAGTCTTTTGCAGCTTTCAATTGTAATGTCTTGTGATATTTGATGTTCGATGGATCATGGATTTTATTTGGATAAATTGGTGGAGACAATACATTCTCAAATTCAGTTAGTGCACAAAACTAGTTTTCGAATTAATTTTTTATTCTTTCTATAATATATTGTGTATAGTTTTATTTTGTATATAAGTTGAATCTTTTCTGTGGCAGCACAGCATTTCTCATAGGGCCAAAACGTCAAGTTTCGATGATGCTTGATCCAGTTCGTATATATGCAACGGCCCTGTTCCTTGCAAGTATGATCATTGCCTTATTTTGTGCTCTATATGTAAGCAATTCTTTGCTCGATCTCCAGAAATCTTATTGGTTGTATCTGAAAAATAACATTTGATCTCACGAAGAGATTTGTCATTGTATACTCTCAACAGGTTCATAACAAGCTTTTGACTCTTTTGGCAATCATTCTGGAGTTTGGTGCACTTATATGGTATGTTAATATCAACAAGACTCTACTCTTGTTTGTGTCACCTTTCGAACTTCATTTCCTGTTAGCAACTTCTGGTTCTACATCACTCAAGTTTAGTTCAGAAACGTATACCAAGACATGCGATTTAGAATTAAATAACACAATGAGGGGTGATAATAGCTGATATGAAAAGAAGGAAAGTGAGCGGAAAAGGAAAATTAAAGAGGAGAAAGATTTGAAACCGAATATCTAGAATTATAAAAATGTATAGAGCAAAATATGGGAATAGTCATCACGTGTTGTATAAGGAATCACTTAACGGAAATTGAAACTACATTGGGATAATAATGCAAACCTTCTGTGAATGGATAGGTATACTGTGAATTGCTTGGTATTTTTCCTCTAGATTTTACAAGGTAGAAATTTTGAAAATTGAGCATTCATTTTGTGAATAATATTGTTGTAGGTTTTGTCCTCATGGATTACAATATTAGAAATTTCTTCATATTTCTTTCTTTTGACAAGATTCATTCTGTACACAACTATTCATTTTCATTTACCAATATAATTCTAGACCCTTTTTTGAGTCAGTTGTATTCCCCTGAAATCTAGTACGAGATTGGTCGAGAAGGAGAAAAAAAGTATTGTTACTAATTTAAGAAACTGAACTTGATTGTTTTCTGTTTATCAAGTTCTTTGGGCCTTTTATTAGTTTGAGAACATGTTTACAGACTATTTCACTGTCTAGGAAACATCTCTCTGATCTTATCCTCTATATACATGTCATGCTAAATGTGGAACCTCACAATTCACAGGTATAGTTTGAGCTACATCCCTTTTGCAAGGTCCATGGTGTCGAAGGTGATGTTAGCTTGCTTTGACACTGAATTTTAGGTCGATGACTCTTGGGAGAGAATACTGGGTTGGATGTTGGATACTGCAACTCCAACATGTGCAATTATTTTGTAGATGTATATTACAGCAGGCTAGTTCTTCAAACTGTTCAAATGCACAAAAGTGAGTATTAATGAGTTCATGTATGAATAACCATGAAACTTGTATGTTTCTTCAATTATCCTTCTTTGAGTTTCTTCTTATTGCATCCTTCGACGTGACGAGAGTTAATCCAATTGGCTTGCTGTCATACTTCTAATAATCTGAATAGTTAACTCTTGCTGATTTCGCACGACATTGTTCTCGAGTTTCTTGTTATATGAAATCTTACTGATTTCATACGATAATCATCTAGAGTTCTTGTACATGATGCTACTTTGTTTTCATCCTGGAATCCAACTTATACAATCTGAATTTATGTTTAGGTTAGAGGGCGTCTTTGTTTGCTACAAATTTTGCAAGGATGAATAGATGTTGTGGTAAAAAAAAGTTTGACCTTGTGAATAGGAATTACATTTTCTCAAAAGGGGGGTGGACATAATCTCACCTCGTTGACCTTATCACAAATAAGTGAAATGAAGAGTATCTTGGTTATCGTAAAGACTTTGGCTACTATTGGTGTTTGATTCGTTTGTTGGAGCTCTTATCATCTATTTACGGACAAAAGAAAATGGAAAAGAAAAGAAGAAGAGTAAGAAGTTGAGAAATTTTTCTGTTTGTTAAAGAAATAGTTGAGGTTTAGATAGAGCCAAAAGGGCAATACAGAAAGGGATGAGCAATGAGGAAGAATAAATTATTACTAAGGAATTAAAAATAGACTTGATGATTTAGATTTTGTTCACCATATGAAGATTGATGTAAATGTAATTAAAACAGGATAAGGTAAAATGCATCCTTTTGTCTATCACTTGCCTTCAAAGCAACATTTATCGCATCCTTATCCTATGAAGCCTATATCACTTGTTTGTTCATGGACTTGCATCTCCATAACTAGGTATTAATTAGTGCAGACTCTGAATGTTCTTAGCTCGAATTAGACTAATTTTAACTTGGTTCATTGCCTACGGGTTAGTTTAGAATTGGGATCAAACCAATTGGCATGATTGGTCAGGTACACAAGAATTTGTTTATGTCCAAGTTCGAACCTAATTGAACTTTAATACTTAAGCTTGAGTCAAATTAAATTGAACTTAATTTATTAAACCAAACTAATCCATTTTGGACAAAAATAGTTTGAAAAAAACTAGTGTCATACTTAAAAGATCACCCTCATAAAGTGATGTACTCTCTATTGTATCCAACAATGACACATGCACACAGTTTTTTGTTATTTGAAAGAGTCATTTGGTTCATGATCCTGGAACTGATATTTCCCAAGGCAAATTCACAGGGACACTGTACTTCTTGAATTGGTATTTGACCTTGAGCCTATTCATTTGATGACTGACAGTGGAAGTAAAGCAAGGAACCTAACTCTGTACTGAATTCTATGTTTATCTGATTCAGACTTTTTATGTACCTCTTCAAGCTTCATCTACCCCCAATCTCCATTGAATATTATAGTACAAACTCATCTTTTTAGTTGCTTCACTTGTAAAATTCGCCAGTGAAAATGTTATTTTATTTCTATTCCTTCCATTCCATGTATGTTTATAAATCAAATCCACCTTAAGTTCCACCATCTCTTTCTCTTCTTAAATCACTCCTTGTATAATCTCTCTCACAAACATTTACGCAGATAAACATCTCGAATGTTAGCTTAAAACTCTTGGTATCATCCTCATTCTGCCATTCCCATCAGGATTGAATTGTTGAGGTTGAACAGAGAAAGACAGGGCGATGAATAACATATCAAGGATTGAATTGTTGAGGACCAGAAGTTTCCTTCAAAGGCCACATGAGTACCAGAAAAAGCTCTACAAGAAAGTCGTGAGGTGTACAAGGAATGTCTGAAGAACCATGCAGCAGCCATTGGAGGGAATGCAACAGATGGGTGTGGTGAATTTATGCCAAGTGGAGAAGCAGGTAGTCTCGAACTTCTCAAGTGCAAGGCATGCAATTGCCACAGAAATTTCCACAGGAAAGTGGTATACAACTGTGATGATGAGTGTTCAAGTAATGATTGCCAACATTCTTCCATTTTCAGCAACTTTCATGCACGGACCAGACTCATTTTAGGATACCCCTCAAGCTCCTTGATTTCCTCAAAAGGAAAGAATCCTCAAAAGACTGTCTTCCATGAAAATTGTTCATTGGTTCCATCAGAATCTGAACAGACCCAGGATGGTG
Organism: Erythroxylum shatona; assembly: GCA_027568895.1. NCBI lineage: Eukaryota > Viridiplantae > Streptophyta > Magnoliopsida > Malpighiales > Erythroxylaceae > Erythroxylum > Erythroxylum shatona. The sequence goes on along the minus strand of JAOSBK010000206.1, from coordinate 296,316 downwards.
CTAATGGAGAAGGGATGGTGGTAGCAATTGCTAGACCTATTGAGAAAGTGAAAAAGAGGTTGAGGACAAAGTTCACAGAAGCACAGAAGGAGAAGATGCTGAGTTTTGCAGAGAAGGCAGGATGGAAAATGCAAAAGCTTGAAGAATCTGTTGTGGAAAGGTTTTGTCAGGAGATTGGTATCGAGAGAAGGGTCCTCAGGGTTTGGATGCCCAACAACAAACACAGCTTTGCAAAGAAGAGCCTATAGCCATTGTAACCGGATTTCACCTGTTGATTTTAAGTCTGAGTCCAAGTCAAACCGATCTCTTTTGCCATTAAAGAAAAACTATAAAGAACACAGAAGTTGTATACACGAGTGAAAACCATCCATTCTTTTTCTTTTTCGATTCTCTTCCAACATCCTAGGCTGATCAAACAAAATTTCCAGTTTGGTTGGAGCTCGTGTACAAAAAGAACAAAATGGAATTGGAAAGGAACAACTGAAGACGCTTCTTCTTCTATGGCAACTGAAGCTTTTGTTTCCCATATATACATGATCCCTTTAAGGCCAAAAGGAAAAACTCTACCGAGGAAAAAGAGAAAAAGCAAAACCACCCCAATGTACAACCATAAAGAATTCCTCCTCAGGTCAACTGCAGTTGTCATTCTTCAATACCTTCCAATTCTGAGTAATAATATAGCAATCAGAGATTGTGATTTAGAAATAACCTGTACATCTTGGACAAATGAACTTGGCAGGTACAGATTCCGAGTCACAAATACCAGAACATCTTGTATGCTGCCAGACTCCACAAACATCACAAGCTAACATTCGCTCGCCGTCGTCGTCTTTAGCCCCGCAACTGCATTCCACAGTCCATCTCTCAATTCCTCTTTCCATTTTATATTTACTTAGACTATGCTTCCCTAGGCATTTCCCTCGAACTCGAACCGATTCAGCTGCTGATCCTAACAAGAGTTTGACCTGGGTAGAATCATCAACACCACTATAGCCAACCAGCTCTTCTGTTTGGAATCTCCTGAAAATCAAGTATACATCTTGCAATGCCCTTGTTGCTTCAAGTTTCAGATCAGCAAGGGTAGCATTAGGTGGCAGGACAAGCACTTCTGGGTGAGTATGGGAACCAGTTTCTTTAACTTGTTCTGAGTTCTCCACTTCACAATTTATGCATAGCGCAGTTGGATTCATAATTGCTATGCTCTTTTCAGGCATGTAGTGTTTCACAAACTGCTTGCAGTCAAGAAGCTTTTCTGCTGAACTGATTGCAAAGGTTCTTGATGCCTCGGGCCCGTAGCTTGCCATGGTTCGAGGGTGCAGCAAGCATTCATAGAGGAACCTAAGATCTGCAACAAGGTTTTCCTTGGAGGGGCAAGTAATGACAGGTGCCGTAATACCAGAATTGATTTCATTTGAGGGTTGATTTTCTGATTCAAGTCTGAGAATCAAAGTGCATAAAGTTTAGATTTTGAACATATAACAGACAATGAATAATAGTATGTTACTTAAAATATGAAAAGATGGAACGAAGAAAATAATAAGATCTAGTATGTAATGGAAGACAGAGTAAATGCCGACCTGTACTCCAAAGCACCTGAATCATGATTGCACCTTGCAACAACGATCATTCCATCAGTTGCTCTTTTACCTCCAATCTCCTTGAGGCAATAATCAAGAAGCTCTGGTGTACCCACCTTGCACACTGCACCTCTAAGAGTCCGCCAACTAACCCAATTGGATCCAGAGACAGCTCGGAGTACTCTAAGCATGGCTTCTTCAACACGATCAATATCACTCCTACTCCATGCACAGATCTCAGAGCTTAAAGTTTGGAGCTTTTTGCAGGAAGAATCAATCTTTGGGGACTTCTGGGCGTTGTCGATCAAACTCATCAAATAACAAAATAGGTCCCTAGTATTTACAAGCTCACGATCCGACAAGGATTGGTAAAATGTGATCAAGTCCTGCAAGCGAGTGCGTGGTTTCCGTCCCTGAGAAAGATATACGCACAAGGGCCGGCTGGAGAGAGTTTCAATAGCTGACTTGTAGGCATCAACTGTCAAACCAAAACTACCAGCACCAAATTCATAGCCCCAATTACCATACCATGACCTGCCACTGGTAATGGCATGGAGTAACCTATATTCCAACCCGTACTTTTTGGACACGTCCATCACACTAACGTTCCTGTTCATGCACATCAAAGACAAAAAGTGGTCGACTTAGGTCATAGACACGATTACAAGCACACGTATAAAGCCACCATATACACTATAACCACCCAACAAGACAAAAGTTTTAAAAATATGTTAATCTTGATCATAAAGTTATTCCTAGCCCTTTTAGTTTCGAAGTTATCACCAGTGTGTTCATCAACCTATCTCAATCGATTTACTCTAGATCACTAAATATCTTCCGATTACAACAAAATCTCATAGATAACCACGGTTCTGATATTAACATGTGTACAAAATGTTCAGCAACCAACAACTAAATTTCATAGGAAAACAACAGATTTTCAATCAACTGAATCTCTCAAAAGTTAAAATTTCGATCTTTAAAGAGAACACTATCATGTGTATTACGTATAGAAAAGTCATCGGAGTTCTAACCTGACTCCAAGAGTACTACATAATCGATCCCAGAAGTCCATAATGAGACGTCCAGACACCACCCGAGATCCCCCTTCTTTGCCATTGACCCTAAGAAGGTGGCCGTAGCCGTTGGCATGGACAACAGCATGCAAAAGATGAGTAGTATCTTCCAGTTGATGATAAACCCAGTCTTCAACATCATCAGCAGTGGTGATGCGGTTGCATGTCTTGCACCTGAAGATGGTAGATATTTTATAAAATTTGATCAGATTCCATATTAATCAACCACAAGTATCAAGAATGGGTGATAGTAGCATTTAGACTCTAGGACATAAACATGTAGAAAGTGGAATATTCAGTCACCATTAATGACAAGGTTGGAGAATCTATACCTTGGTTCTGAGAAATGCAGAATATCTCCACAGCATGCACATGGTTTATGATACCCACCAATAGAATTACCATCAGCCTTAATTATGAAGTGATAACGTCTTGTGCATACCGGATGCCCACTCCAACCTAAAATCAACAAACCAATACATAAATCTTAACTTCAGCTACTGAAATAACAAGACCATACTCCAGCATAACAACCCAGTAAAAAGCAACCTAACCAACCAAAGAGTCTACATTATCAAATGTAAATTTATCATTTTTATTTAGATAATTCACTAAAGTTGAAAAGTGAGCAACTTGAGGATAAAACCAAATGTCCAAAAGCAACTCAAAAGGGTGTCACTTTCCCGCAACTAAAACCTCACCAACCATCACAAAATGATAAGATCGTACTCAAATGATTAAATGTAGCAAGTGGGATGTCCGAGACTCGAGGAATAAGAGGAGGACAGGTCTGACCATAAGCCAAAGGCAAAGGTAAAGACAAAGCCAACAACATTATTGTTTAGTCCATGTGCAATATGAAGCGGGAAAAGCATTGAATGGCTGACACGTGTACTTTCGAAAGGTGGGTTTGAACTTTGAACTATACCCCACAGTTCTCACTTCCCATCCTCGCAAGAAATGATTGTTATTCATCTTCTTGGTGTTGTGAGGTCAAATTCATATGTTGCAGCGTCAAAAATCAAATCTTTTTCCCTAATGAGATAATAAAGCGAGAATTTTTAAGAAAAACGGAGGGAAGAACAAACAGAAACTCGGGTTTCCCGCCTAGGAGTCGCCAACCGGCAGGCAAACGAAACGAAAATAGTAACTAAAATACCGCGACCTGAACCGACTCAGAGCTAGTGAACTCACCAACGACACGGCACTGGTTGCAGTAGATAGATCTAGATCTGGCAACATCCTCCTCGACGACGTCCAAGGAAACCACCGCGTTGGCGAGATCGCCGACTCGGAAAGACATCTGCCAGGTCAAAAGATGGGGGATGAGCGAAGCAGGAGGCGGACAGAGCGCGTGTTCGTTCAAGAAGGACTTGATGTTGGTCCTGAACGGAGCGCGGGGACGGTCGTCCGGAGAAGGGAAAGAAACGAAATCTTGGAGATCGGCGGTGACTCTTCGCTTCATCCTCTTGATTGGCCTGGCGTTAACGACCATATTAGGCGGCGCGTGGAGTTGTTAGATCTTAGCTAGTCGATTAGGTGGTAGATCGGACGGCGGAGAGATAGAGAAAGAAAGAGGAGGTTTGGTGTGTGTGAGCGTAGGGTTAAAGGGGAGTGTTTGGAGACAGCGATAATGGTGAGAATCTTCTAGAGTGACGGACCATTCACTGCCATGCTCTGCTCTTATACTTAATTTAAAGGCTTTGGACCCATCCTTTTTCTTTCTTTTTTAATCTTAATTAATTTATTTTCCCAATTTTCCTTATTTTGCACCAAATAAATCTAAATATCCCATAACTAATAAATCAATTACTCTGAACTCTAACTCACTCTTTCTAAATCAATTACTCTGAACTCTAACTCAATCTTTCTAGACAAGTTCAACTCGAACTCGAACTCAATCTACCTCGTCTAACTTGAACTCGATCCAAATGATGTTGACATATCCTAAGTAGACATGTCTAAAACATGATCTAAATGATGTTTTACAAGTTTTGATCCAAGCAATATAATTTATAATTAAACAAAACGAGAATAAACAATGCTTGCCTGCTAAGATTAATCTTCTTGGTCAAACTATGAAAAGAAGCAAGAAATGGATATAGACTAGTCCTGTTAGTATAGAACCAGCTTATAGCTTTTTATTTGGTTTTCTTCTCTTCTTCTTCTTGCTCTTGTGAAGTAAGGGTATCAATGGGCTTATCTTCACCACCAAACCCAAACTCATTCACTCTTGACTTGTCAACTGGATATATCCATCTTTGGTATAGGTAGATAAGGAATATGAGATCTGCAACACAATTAACAAATACCAGAAAAGTTGAGAATCCATTCAACAGTTGTGTATAGAGGTAGAAGCAAATGCATCTCACCATCACGGAACACGGAAAGTCGATGCAGTATTGGCATTTTTATGACGAATGCGAAAAGATCATCGATGATGGTGTTGAGAAACTTGTATGTCATCTGCCTCCAGGGTAAATGAGCCACAGACTTCAGCTTGTAGTTTATGAACAATTGAGGCAACATCATTATAAAACCTGAAGCACAAAATAAGCATATGCCAATATCACAAACGACTGTATTGATACAGAAAAATGGAAACAAAGAAGATGAATAGCAAGCTGCGCTCACCAAACATGTATACGCAGCTTGTGAGCGAGGATAGGATCCACGAATACCAGCTCTTATGGCGTTCGTACTTAAGGGAGTATGCAGAAAAGCATGCAACCAGGAAGAAGAGCAAATAGGACAAATACTTCATCGCAAGGTCGTCATACTCCTTTGTCTTGTTCCCAGCATACGACTCACGATCACGGAATCTCAACATAGGTATCTTCCCAGTTCTATCAATCTAGAGGAGAAACAGAGTGTTACCAAATTTGATTTTTCAATAGCTTCAAATCTCTTACACCACAGGAACAGAAACAGAAAAGCATCAAGTGTTTAATTAAAATCTTATAACCAAGATGGATACCTCTATATGCATGGCTTTCCCTATTTTCCAGAACTCAATGCAGACCCCAATTCCAGAACTTGCGAGTATCATCCATGAAGTGTCATTGTCAAGCAGATAAAGGAATACAATGAGCTGACATATAAAGTTCACCACGACAGACTTTGCAGACAGCCCTTCCATGGACTTGTTTTTGTTCCAAAATTGGATATCTGCAAAGAAAGCAGAAACATTTACCGTACAGATACGTCTTTCAGAACAAAAGGTATTACTCAGTCCATGAATCCAGGAGTTACATATTGCAACAAAATATAAATTTCACCATTCTTGAATGCCAAGAAGTCAAACACCGAATGAAATATGGAAACAATCATGGTGATGCCCAGCAGGTAAGGATTTCCTTCCAGAAAAACCCTCTGAAAAGACAAAAAAAAAGAAAAGAAAATGACAACAGCAGGATAAGAAGCAAAAACTTTACAATAATTAGCTTCCAGAATCATCTCCAAAAAAGTTGCAACAAGTCTAACAAATTGAAAATAAAGGAATCCGGTTCATATCTCAGGGACTCAGATACTGCCTAGCTCAAGAATCAGTCTCACTCGTATAATCGCTAATTGTGGAAAGAATTTTCCTATATTCTCATATATTGAATAGGACTATACAACCATATATAGGACATTACAAGTAGGAATTTAAATTTGGAAAGTTATCTAAAGCTATCTAATGTAATCCCTTAATTTAAGGGAATTCAAACTTATCTTATCTATTTACAATCTATCTATATCTAACTATAATCTATTTACAGTTTTAGTATCTCAACACTCCCCCTCAAGCTGAGGAATAGATGTTTTCCATTCCCAGCTTGTATACAAGATCATGAAAACTTGAATTGTTCAGTCCCTTTTGTTAAAACATCAGCTACTTGATGTTCTGATGGAACATAGGAAATACAAACGAACCCTTCTTCCAATTTTTCTTTAATGAAATGTCTATCAATCTCAATATGCTTTGTCCTATCGTATTGCATAGGATTATGAGCAATATTGGTGGCTGACTTATTGTCACAATAGAGTTTCATACGACCGTCCCATTTGACTCTCAAATAATCTAGAATAATCTTCAGCCAGAGTAGTTCACACAATCCTTGAGCAATAGCCCTAAATTTTGATTTTGCAGATGACCTTGCCACCACATTCTGCTTCTTGCTCCTCCACGTTACCAAATTTCCTCCAAGAAACGTACAGTATCCTATAGTTGATCTTCTATCCACTATAAAACCAACATAGTCAACAACGGTGTAAGTTTCTAGAGCAAGAGTATTGTTTTTCTTAAACAAAATTCCTTTTCCCGAGTTGCCTTTTAGCACCCTATAAGTAGCTTGAAGATGAGACTCTCTTGGATCATGCATGAATTGACTAACCATGCTTACCGAGTACACTATGTCTGGCCGAGTGTGAGCAAGATCTATGAGTCTTACCATGCTCTTTTATCTCAAACTCTTTTATTAGTCTTTGCTTCAATTCATGCTTCTCTTTCTCTACCTTTCCAGTCACTATGATGTCATCCACATAGACTAGAAGTGCAGTGACTCCCCCTGCAGCCGAATGATTAATGAAAAGAGTGTGATCACCTTGGCTTTGTTTATACCCAGAGTCTCTCATGACTTTTGCAAATCTCCCAAACCAAGCTCTAGGAGATTGTTTTAATCCATAAAGGGTCTTCCTCAGCTTGCAAACTTTGTTACCCGTGTCTCCCTCAAATCCTAGTGGGATGTTCATATAGATTTCTTCATCTAAGTCTCCATGAAGAAATGCATTATTAACATGATATTGTAGGAGCTGCCAATTAAAGTGGGGGCAGTCAATGTTAACAGAATTTTCACAGTGTTCATGTTTGCAACTGGGGAAAAAGTCTCTTGATAATCAATACCATAGGTTTGAGTGTACCCTTTGGGCACCAATCTAGCTTTATATCTCTCAAGAAATCCATCAACCTTATATTTGCGTGTGAAAATCCACTTATAGTCAACAATGTTTTTCCCTTTCGATTTATCAACAATCTCCCATATTCTATTCTTTTCCAATGCATTCATCTCCTCGCCCATAACATTCCTCCATTCCCTTTTTGACATGCCTCAGAAACGGTGCTAGGGATAGTAATGTTATTTAAACTCACAATGAAGTTTTGGTAGGTTGGTGATAGGCGCTTAACAGAAACATAGTGAGATTGAGAATAAAGTGGTTGTTTAGTGCATTCTCTAGTTCCTTTCCTAACAACAATAAGTTCAAAAAATTGTGTGTGTAAAGGTGAGTTAGATCTTACCATGATTTCCTTTACAGAGTCTGAGTTGGATTCTTGGACCTGTGTAAGTTCTAGAACGACCTTCCTCCTTGAATACGCCTGAGTAACGCTGGTTGGGACATTGGAGGAAACAAGTTCAGTAGTAGAATTGGGGAACTCAGATATAATTAGTTCAGAGGGTTCAGTTGTTTCAACACTACGAGCTGGAGCAGAAGGAAGGTCAAGGGTTTTAAGTGGTTCAAATGACTTATAAGTGCTATCTTCCATCATTGAAATCTCCCCCTGAAGAGAGGACTTGGAGAAAAAAGGGGTATTTTCTGTGAAGGTGACATCTGTAGGATATAAAATTTCCTAGATGACGGATTGTAACACTTGTATCCCTTTTGAGCAGGTGAGTAACCGAGGAAGACACATTTAATGGCTAAGGGGTCTAGTTTGTCTCTATGTTGGTTATGAACATGAACAAAGGTGGTGCATCCAAATACCCTAGGTGTGAGGCCATTTGAGGTTCTGAAGTGTGGGTTGAAGCTATTAAGAATTTCTATGGGGCTTTTGTTGTCTAACACATGCAATGGAAGTCTATTTATCATGTATGTGGCTGTAAGAACTACCTCTCCCTAATTGGATTTAGGGACATTCCCTTGAAAGAGTAAGGCTCGGATGGTGTTGAGTAAGTACCCATTTTTCCTTTCTGCTACCTCGTTTTGTTGAGGTGTGTTAACATATGATAAATCATGGATAATGCCCTGTGATTGAAAGAAAGGTGACAAAGTCTAGCTGAAGTAGTCTCTAGCATTGTCTATCCTAAAGCTTTTTATTTTAACCCCAAATTGGTTTTGAATCATAGAGTGAAAATTGGGTATAACAAGGCTAACATAAGATTTTTGTTTAAGAAGAAAGAGCCATGTTACCCGAGTGCAATCATCAAGTAAGGATACAAACCAACGAGCCCTAGAGACATTAGGTATAGTAGAGGGACCCATATGTCACTATGAATCAAATGAAAAGGATGAGAGCTTCTTTTATTGCTAATAGGAAAAGATACTCGAGTATGT
>JAOSBK010000206.1:268039-279540 GCA_027568895.1 Erythroxylum shatona | reverse complement strand
CTTGGCTGAATATACAGGTCCAGGGAAGATTGCCAGAAAATGAAGCAAGGAGGTATTTTCAGCAGCTTATAGATGCAATTTCACATTGTCATAGTAAGGGTGTGTACCAGAGAGACACCCTTACTATGACATTTGTTATCCATTTATAACCATGGCCGTTTCATTGTGGTGCCTGCATACGAGTGAATTGAGGATCACATTCCGGGTAGCTCGCCAAGTATATGGGAAGCCATCTGGAAATGGCCAGGACCCCAGAGGATCAGAGCCTTCCTTTGGCTTCTGTCTAAGAATAAGCTCATGACGAACAAATACCGAGTGGAGCGGCACATTGCGACCGATAGTAAGTGCCATATATGCGGGCAGGTAGAATTCGCCATTCATGCCCTCTGAGACTGTTCGTGTGTACATGTGTTTTGGCGGATCTTCCCTTCGGAGACCGTTGATACGACCTTTTTCCAGCAAGCCGAGGAGGCCTGGGTGCAATTCAACCTTTGCAGGCGCTCATCGGGGGCACTCAGTGATTGGCCCAACATTTTCGGCGTCACTTGCTGGATACTTTGGAATTGGCGCAACAAAAGCATTTTTGAAGCAGAGTTCGCATGGCCGGACAATAGTCAGCATGCCGTTATGACGTACGTAGAATGGATTACTAGGGCGAGAACAATGGAAAACTGTTTGTTTCCTCACTAGGGCCTCTCAGTCGGCAGCCTTGTGGGATGGTCTACCCCGCCTGATCCTTGGGTTAAGCTCAACACCGATGGAGCATTCCATCCGGGCTTAGCTACTGCTGTTGTAGGTGGTTTGCTTTGAGACTGACATGGCCAGTGGTGCGGCGGATTCATCCAGCATATTGACAACGAATCGCCTTTAATAGCCGAACTCTGGGGAGTATACTCGAGACTCACACTGGCTTGGTCGCTGAGTTATCACGGGATCATATTAGAAGTCGACTCCCTCGAAGTTATTAACATTCTCTCGTCTCCCATCCCCCCGACTGCCCGAATCTTTTCATATTGGCAGGTATCCGCGGTCTGCTCCACCAAGATTGGGAGATCAAGGTCCAACACGTGTACTGCAAAAAAAATCAGAGCGCAGATAGTATGGTTGCCCTAGTCCTCACGGCCCATTCCGGCCTCCATTTTCTTCAGGAGCTTCCTCTGTCTGCTCGAGCACTCTATCACAGGGACAAGTAAGGAGCTATGTATCGCCAATCCTGACGTTAGCTTTTTGTGTTGATGTATTAGTTTAATTTCCCTTGTATCAAAAAAAATTTTCATCACAATTTTTACTAACTAATTTTACTTATTCATTTCTAATATTCTAATTTATATATTTTTAATATAACAAATTAAAACCTTTTTGATAAAATATACATTTCAAAATTTAAATATTTATAATTTGACTACAAAATTTAAAATTACCAGATATTTATTTATGCATTAAGACTATATAATAATACAACATGTTACAAAAAATAATGATAGAATAAAATTAAGTGGGCATTATATTACTGTAAGGAGGAAACAATGTTTGTAAATAAAAATCAATGTGCGAGTCTAAAGTTAAGTCTCCTCAACCACAAAGAGTGGAGTATCATATTTAGCATGTCAAATGGTTGAGAAGGTCTGTTCAACATGAAATGTCTCCTGACTTTCGTCACTCTCTTCTGCATCACGAGGTATCTTCTCTGCGAAATCCCTTTCAAGATGTTTTAAATTTCAGGATTTTTAGCTGATGGAATCTGCACCGAGAACTTGCTCCATTCGAGAACATCACTGAATGGCAATTCATAGTAGTCAGATATGGTGACAGGTACACACCCCAACCGGATTGCTGTTACCACTCGAGGACTTGCAACTTCGTATCCACTTGGACACAGACAAAACTTGGAGCTACCCATCAACTCGAAGTAGTTGTTCTTCTTGTCAAGGTACTCGTGGACTTGGACTTCGTGATCTTTGTCTTTCCAGTGGTCTAACAAGATCTTTCTTATGTGGCCATGGCTGCCACCGGCGAAGAAGGCCAAGATGGACCGGTTACTCGGCGGTAGGCCTTTACCAGGCATATTAAGCTTGCCTTTAGGGATGTTAATTTCTGGAATGGAGACGTCTCTCTGTGGCTTGAACCCTTCAGAGTTGTTAGCGTTGCAAAGGGCTCTAATGAAGTTCTTATAAAGATCAGGAGAGTTTCTTGAAATATCTGGTGCCTGTGAATTAATCCACCAACATATCAGCAACAAATTATGTAAAAACATTACGACTTCATCATCACTTGTCTTCTTCACATACCCAATCATGGCAGGAAATCAAGAAATGATCAGCTCCATTGCTTCTGTTCCAGTAAGGGTACCTCTCAGCCACAACAAGAACATAATCTTTGACCAAACGCTGGAGCTTGTCACGTTCGAAAGTGCGGGGTTCGTAGGCGTAGGAAATGATTTGAGTGACGCTCACAGGGATTAAGAATGCATGAGCCTGGTCAGGGTGGTGAGCAGCAAAGTTGCTCTTACCCCTCCCCATCTCGTCCATGAATTGCCCTTCAATGCCATATATTTCATTCAATGGTGCTGTGTGAACCAGCGGCTCCTCTCCTTCCCTGTAAACCCAAACCTTGAATCTTTTCTCCATCTCTATGTGACTCCTGATCACAAGCAATAGTAATGGTCACCATGTCAGAATACAGGAAGCGTACTCTATATATATATATATACACATTTCATATAAACCATGTATTGGATATCGCAGCTTAACTGGTGAAAGGCCACAGCATTTCTGTAAACAACTCCTGTGGGAATGTAAATTTGCTTCTTATACGCTGAATAGTTTTTGGATCGAACAGCTTCACGTATAGCTGCTCTTGCTCTTGCCAAACCATCTTCTACTCTCCTGGAACTGCTCCTTTTCTGCAGAGAAATCAATAACAGTCGTGATCAAATGAACTAGAAACGTTGAAGAACGATCAGAGACAGAAAAACAAACAAAACTCAAGTCGTAAATCATCTCAAAAAGATGTTTTAGACACACTTTCTCCTCCCTGGTAGCTGCTTTAACATTATTAGCGCTAGAAACTTGGCGCAATGGAACTGATGCTGAAGAAGGTTGAAGGGTTTCATTGACCAAAAAAGATTGATAATGAGAAGAAGAGAAAAGGTTGGTAATGGTGACGTTTTGTTTCGGTCCTTTCGGAGAAAGGAAATAGAGAACATGTAATAACACCAACAGTAGTAATGTCAGCAGAGCAGTAGTGTACAAGTGGGGGCTAATCCTAACTCCCATGGTTGATGATCTTCTAAGCCTTCGTAGGTTTTCCTCTGAAACACAAAAAACACATTCATACAGAGACAGGAGCTTGGATGGTGGTCACATACATGGCATGATTGAACCCGAAAAAGACAACAAATGTACATTCACTTATGTTATTTTATTACATGTAGGTGAGTGCTAAAAAAAAAAAAGGTAAGATAACTTATGTCACAGTTGAATCATAAAATTAAAATAAAATGAGTTCATAATTGATTTGCAAATGATGATAAATAAATGATTATACTTTATAGTTATATATTTAATAGTTATGATTTTATAATTTTGCAATGCATCTTTAAGACATTTTTATAAAATTTACATTTAAAATTTATGTGATATTTTATGTAAAAATAATATTTGTTGATTATAAATTTACAAAAAAATAGATAATATGAATTAAATATCAAGACGTGAAGTATACTTCAAGACTTGAAGTTTCTTCTCAATCTTATTATAGTCTTTTATTTTTTAACTTGTAGAATGGGAGATTTCCTTTTTTAAGACTTTGACAAAGGACTTTATTTTCTCCTGATTAGACCAATTAGGTTCTCTTTTTTACTTATCAACTTGTGAAATGGTGTAATTTATAATTTTCATTCATCACTCGACTTAAGTCATCGCTAGCTACATAAATTTCTGATGCTAAAGCTAATGTTAGCTAGGATGGACTATTGTCCATGAAGTCAAAGTCTTTTCCAAAACCACACGTTAACAAATCAGTATTAGAACATCTATATCGAAGAAGAAGTTACCTAGACATGGTACCAACTTGTAGCATGATAACAATTTTTGTTTCGTATAAGCCTATTCTAAGGGGGTGTTTGTTTCTATTTTTTTGTTTCGTTTTCTGTTGTTCTTTTCATAAAAAATAAAACAAGGCAGTAAAACATGTTTGTCTATCGTTGTTGTGATTTCTTGTTTCTCAAAATTAAAAAATCGCAACAAGGCAGTAAAACAACGCGTTTTGCTGGATAAAAAATCAACTTATTCTTGTTTCTTATATCTATTATCGTCTTTGGCAAACCCATCATGAAACATACTACTCATCTTTTTTACACATATGTATCTTCATATCGTCCGGGAGCCTCCGATGACAATAATGAAGCTCCTTCACTGAGATAAGCAGGGAGCGATGATGTATCGCAGATTCATGTGCTATTTAGCTAATTTTTGCTTTGTTTTTCTCTCTTTGTATAAAAAAAATCCACAAATAAAAGAAAGCAAAATCTGAAATATCTCAAAGCTTTTCCCAAATAAGATGGTCTTAGTGTGGAACATTAGGGGATTAAACTACCCTCATAAACAACGAAATGGTGAATGAGTTTTTTCACTGAACTAAAACATAAGTGACACTTATAGTTGTTATATATTGTAATATGGGAGTAGGCTTACTGTTTTGAACTCATTGTAATAATTATAATTATATTTCTTCTCATTTTTAAAAAAAAACTTGAATTATGATTATATAATTTTTTAACAATTCCTTAATTTATCAATCTTAGAGGAAACCACTATTGTATACTTTATATTTAAATAATATATAACTAGGTAATATTTTTATGCAATAAGAATTTTATATAATGCATTTTAAATAATACAAAATATACAATACAACATAAATTAATGAAAGGATTAATCCACCCAAATTTCATGGACTACCAATTTATCTAGAAAAAAATTAATAATTGATAATGTTGAGTGTACCGTTGAAATCAGAAATTCCTTTCATGACTAATCTGAGTCTTTTATCTGTTATCTTTTCAAGTAACGTATAGAACGGATAGCATTCCTTCTTCACGTAAGAGGAAATATTGGACTTCATGGCTACACCATCATTAATTTGTATTGACAAGCTTAACAAATTTCTTGACTCTTCTATCAATAGTATGAAATAGGGTTCAAGAAGCCAGGTGGGGTTAATGGAAGAGCAAACAAGGTTGGACCACTTGGGAGTGACTAATGATCCCACAATGTAGCCAACTTGACTGACATCTCTATACGAGGGTTGCTCCACTGCCCGTGAGAGGTTCACTTCCAGCATATCCATCGCGAGGGTAACCAATGTGCTGATCTCCTCGCCTTTTTAGCAGATGCTTCCAGGTCGGGCCTTCAGCACTTACGGGATCCGCCGTCGCTTATTCACGAAGTTTTATTACAGGATTCATCTGGATTGTGCCATCCTCGCAGCCGCCGATTAGGCATCCCCGACCCTGTGAATCTACTTTTCGAGTCTTAATGGTTTAGCTTCCCATGTAAAAAAAGAAAAGAAAGGTCAGTATCAGAACATGTATATATCAAAAGAGACGTTACCAAGTCATGGCACCAACTTGTTCAACACTGCAACTTGTAAAATGACAACTGTTTTTGTTGCATATAACAAGTTTTAGTTAAATTATGATTTGTTTGCCACACAGACTATATAAACATTCTTGAATAATTGGTTTATATATTTTTTGTTTAGATTTTGGGATGGTTTTGTAAATTTTTAAATATTTACCAAGTTATTTTTAGTAATATAACAAGATATTTATCTTATTTATATTAGTACTATAATTTTAGGATTATACAATTTGATAATACATTCACAACTTATCAATTTTTAAGAAACTATTATTATGTATTTTGTGTAATATATTTAAGAAGTACATAACTATATTAAATTGCATCTAACTTTTTTCTTGAAAATAAGAAATATTTTGAATTATGATTATATAATTCTTCAATGCATCCTTATCAAAAATTTAAGAAATTTACATCACAAATTTTATGTTAATTTTTTTTAAAAAATAAATATTTGGTTTCGTTCAATTTATTTTAAAATAAAATGTTGATTTAAAAATAACGATCAAGTATACACAATATGAATATTAAACGTGAATTGATAAAATATTATTAATATAATTGATTCATAACTAAATTAATTTGATTTAAATTAATAGTTCAAAATAATTACAAGGAATTATTAATTTAAATTAAACTTAATTAGTTCAACTTAAGTTTAATAATTACTATTAAATTGTTATATAAATAATATTTAATTAATTTACGTTAAATATTTATATTACGTATGTTTTGTAATTATTTTTTAAGTGAAATTAAAGGAAATAGTTTTAACAAAAGGGTCACTTTAGAAACGGCGAGAGAGAAATAACATATGAGGTTACAAAAAGACGTGAGTATTGTAATAGTATTTTAAAAATTAAATTATTTATAATTTTTATTCATAATTAATTTTAATTGTTAAATATATAATTTTGAATTAAATTATTTATAATTTTATTAAAATAAAAAATTAAATAATATATTTAAATGATAGTAAATTAAATTATGAAAAAACAGAAACAAGAAACAAAAACCGATTTTTACAGTTTTCATAATTTTTAAAAATTGGAAGAAACAAAAAAAAAATTTAAAAATTTAAACAAATATGTTTTTTTTACTAAATTTGAAAATAAAAACAGAAAAATGAAAATGAAAATGAAATAAATACCGCCTTTTAAGTTACATACGTTGAAGAACTCACCCTTGTTCAGCAAATCTATTATGAATCTCCTCACAATCCTGGCCATAGACAAACTGAAGAGCAATGCCTGTAGGAATATCAAGAAGCACTTTGATACCATAACTCTGTTCTCAAGCAGAAGGCATGGCTCAATTGGATAAAGGAGGGTGACTCTAATACTAAATTTTTTTCATACCTTTTTACTTGCTTGCTGAATGTTACAAGTCTTACGAGAAAACCAACTCTAAAAATTAGCTTGAAGGGTGGGAGAACTCGTAAATCTGTAAACTTTACGTCAGTTTCTTTTGTTATCAATGTAGAACAATTAGACCGTAACACTAAAATGTCAATAAAATTCCTATGTTAACGGTAGGGGGAGAGAACACATTGATCATATCAACCTATTGGAGGTAGCTAGGCAGTATTTCATTGATCTTATAAGTTTAATCGATGCACAATGACCAAGCTTCAATGTCTGCAGATTGTTTGAATGCCCTCTTGATCACCAAACTAAGGAAGCTCTCATCTCTACTGTCTCAGCTTAGGATATTAAAAGAGTTCTATTTAGCCTATACCATTCTAAGTCACCTGGTCCCGACCAGGGCCGGTCCTGACGTTTTGTAGGCCTCAGGCAAATAAAAAAGATTTCTGTCTTGTCTTGTTTTTTTCTTTATGATAATCAAAAATGGGTTTTTATAAAGAACAAAAGAAGTAAAATAGGAACTCTTTTGTTGCTTTTTATAAAAATTAAGACCTTTATAAGGAACAAAATAAAATAAAATAGGGCTCTTTTAGTTGCAATTTTTATTTTTCATAAAACTAGGCCCTGAGTAGGTGCCCTGCCTACCCTTGCCCAGAGCCGGCTCTGGTCCTGACGGCTTTATTTTTTCAACACATATGGAATATTACTGGTGAGCAGTTTATTTAGGTTGTCCAAGAATTCTTTGAATCTGCTAAGCTTCTTCAAGAAATCAATTGTACCTTTCTTTGTTTGGTCCCTAAAAAGCACAGACCTCGCATTATGAGTGATTTTAGACCGAGTTCTTGTTGTAATACCATGATTTCAAAGATATTAGTTGAATGGCTTAAGCTGGTTCTATCTCATCTTATGAGTGATTTTGGGTGTTCCTATCACTGCTTCTAAGCTCAAGTATAACGGCTGCATTCTTATCATCGAGAGAATGAAATCTCAGATCATGGCTTGGCAAGATAGGTTTCTTTTTTTTTGTTAGCACATGAGGTGTTCTAAGAAGGTCTCAATTATGAGAAAACGTCTTTAAGTCATCCACTCTCAGACTAATCCTCGCTCGCATTGGGTCAGCCGATAAAGGATAAAGTGCTGGCCAAACAGATTTTTCCATTCTCAGGACTCAAACTCGAGACCTCTGGTTAAGGGATGAGAGTGCTGAACCACTCGCATCAATCTGTTTGGTTTGGCAAAATAGGTTTTTAACCTATGCTTCAAGGTTAACTCTTATTGTTTCAGCCTTCATATCCGTTGGACAACACATGTAACTCTTTATAGAAAAGCTACAAAAGAGCCGGATAGAATCATGAAAAGCTGCTTATGGTCTGGTACAACTATCAACTCTAAAAGAGCTAGAATTAAATGGAGCGATGTAACTGTCTGTAAAAAGAAGGGAGGTCTTTGGATCATCTCCATAACACTAATGCAGAAAGTCTTGATGTGTAAGCTGCTGTGGAGATTGTACACCAATCCTAAAGTACTACGGATCAAATGGATCCATGAGCATTCCTTGAAGAATATCAATTTCTGGCAACTAGACTGTTCTAGGGTCGGTTCTTCTATTTTTAAGCAGGTGATGGCATAAGGGGAGAGTATTTATCCTTGCATTCAACATAGACTTGGTAATAAGGATAAGATGTGGTTTTGGTTTGGCAAATGACTTGACAGAAGCCCTCAACTACACCTAAATTCTAAAGTTTCCTCCCTGATTATCAATGGTGAATGACAAGGTGATTTTAGGGGATTCCACACTCTATTGCATTACCTTCCTCCACTAAATGATGGTAAGAACGAAGATGTTATCTCTTGGAGCCTAAATATGAATGGGTTGTTCTCTACCCAGTCTTGTCATCAGCTATTTACTGCTAGATTTTTGGATGTTCCTTGGTATAATCTATTATGGTGAAACGCTGTCAGCCCCAAAGCTTCCTTTAGAACATGGCTAGCGATCAAAAATCGACTTCAAACTAAGATTCAATGGTTTGGACATGAAGATGTCACATGTTTGTTTTGTAATTTAGCCATTGAGGACAGAGATCATCTTTTCTTTCAATGTCAGTATTCCAAAGCTATCTGGAGTCGAATTTTGCATCTGTTACTGACTAACAACAGTCGTTACAACTGGGAGCAGAGCACACATTGCATTAGGTCATTTGCAATTCCGAGCCTAGAAATACTGATGCAGTGTTCACAATTACAATATCTACCACTTGGAAAGAAAGGAATAGTCGTCTGTTTACTGATAAGAAGGAAGATAAATGAAAGATTGCAGATCGAATTGTCAACTTCATCCGAGCTTGTATCTATGCTAAAAATGCGCAACATTCTCGTTCTATAAACATGCAACGTACTTGGTGCTTACAGTTTCATCTTAACTACTCTAAAGATTCAATTTTTATCTTCTTTTGGACAATTCTCTACCATTGTAACATATAAGCTAACTCTCATTATGAGAGTCGCAGACAGCCAAGAACTCATTGCAATTTTGATTTAGTTATCATTTATTTGAAAATATGTAACATATTGCTAAGTTGATGATCAAGAAAATGAGGGTTGCTTGCCACCATTTATCTACAATTGATCATAAGCATAAACCATGAATAGTTTTTGAGATCATGTCCATATTGACAAGTGATTGTGAATTAGCTTCCATGTCTAAGAAGAGGTTGATTTTCTTCCAAGTCATGGTTTCTCACTTGTTGTGGGTGATGTCAATGGGAACAAGGTGAGTAACTCTGGTTCAGAGTATCCTGGTTTTGATCTAGGTGATGGATGCAAGTAAAATCGTCTTTCTTTAATGGCTTTTTCTTCTTCCTCATCGTTTAGCTCAAAAGCTGCTGATGCTTCTTTGTTCTCCTTCTCCTGTATCGACAGTGTCGAGAATACTGAAGAAGGTGTCCCCACAGGGCTCGGTGATGTGCAAGGTCTGAAATTGATTGCAGGTTTGATTATCTCGAGCTTGGGCCTTAGGTACTGCCTCCTTTCATGGAGTTTAGATGTCGATCTCCTTACGCCTGAAACCTTTGGAGCTGGTGGGTCACTCTCTGAAGGGCCTGTCAAACGCTGCACAATCTCTCGGAAAGCATTTGTGTCTGTTTGGACGAAAGTAGTTAAAGGTTTACAAGTTCCTGTGCTTTGGCTGACTGTTTTCTCCATATCCTTTCGACGAATTGCGCCAATGGTTTTAGCCGCAACCTGCATTTTCAGTAAGTGAAAAGAATTACACCGAATTGCATTTTACATGTCCTGCTGGCTCTATCTTGATCATATTTAAACTCCCGAATCAACTATAAGACAAAGGTAGGATTTTGTTCATGGCATGCATTATTGTAAAGTTGTTATCTAGTTGGTAAACGTAGTTATCAGAAGCTTAAAGATAGCCAAAATCTGGACTCCTGAACAGAGAAGATGCTTGATAACTCATTCTATATATGGTTCAGACCACTGTTTCCTGCATTCTGTCAAAAACCCATGTTCTTGATGGAAATTTGTGGTGGGGGGGTGCGTGGGTAGAGAAAGTTAGGTAGGCATATCTAGAACCAGGTGACCAAGAACCCTTTTGAAGTGGAACCTCATGGCTGCCTTTTTCCCATAATGGGGTAGGTCTTTTCCTCCACTTTTGTTTGGTTATGGAGCTAAATACAACAAACGGTTTCTGTAACAGACATACCTACCATCATCATTTTGTTGCAGAAACCATTTGTCTTACGGTTTGAGTTTGAAAACTTACAAGGAAAAAACAAAAGAACTATTGTTTTTCTTGAATTTTTAATGTTCATGTCCATGCATAACAACATCCAGATGTTCACCAAGTTTGGCATTTTTTGCAGAACAAGACGATATAACTTCTGAACTATTACCAATATGACTTTCGTTTCTATGCTTATCCTCATCATCATCGTGCATGCTGAGAACAGATTAAAAAAGAGAAAACATAGACAGGAGAAGGAAGGAACCAAATCATACCTCTAGAAAGAAAGGGATTATATATACTCCAAGTAAGGTTACAGAAAGTTCTTCAATTTTTTCTTCTGAAAAAGAAAAAAACAACAACAGAGAATTCCAAGTGATGATGGATAGAGAATAATAAAGAATCGTGTATATATACAAAGATAGAAGAAGGTTGGAGATGGGACATAATAAGAACAATGAGAAGTTGTGACAGTTGAGACAAACAAAAGTTGGTGTCAGATGTCTGTTTATCGTTGAAAGTTTGTTGTTTTCTTAAGTTTTTTAGTTGTGTTTATCACTTTCTACAATATATGACTTCCTGAAGAGTTTCCTGAACCGATTGTAGTGATTTTATAGGCAATACAGCTATGTTTTATCTGAACTCAACTGGATCTTGGATGTTCATGCCATCTCCTGCTTTTTTTGAAGCAAAAGGAACCTTCCAAACCTATACTATAATATGAGTTCAGATCCCCTGTCCAATATTACCCTGTCTTAT
>JAOSBK010000206.1:238190-267939 GCA_027568895.1 Erythroxylum shatona | reverse complement strand
ATATTACCCTGTCTTATTCTGTCCAATGAATCTCAGCCATTTATTTATGTAGGTCCCGCATGAATCCCGCGTGGGTCCCGCGAAATAAATGGCTGAGATTTTATGGGACATAATAAGACAGGGTAATATTGGACAGAGGATCTCATCTCCTATAATATCATACCTTGGATTCAGATGTTACTATTTTTGCTGTCATTATGGCTACTTTCATTTAACCCAAATTAAGTTATCACAGTCAACCTGATGAAATTGAGAATTTGTCTTATTTATCAATTTATTTCCTTTTCTATGATGATGTAATAATAACAGATCTTTTGCCATATAATGACGTTTGGATTATGGATAAACAGTGAATGTTGATATATAAAAGGATATAAGTTAGGAGGGGACCTTGTAAAGTCCATGCAATGAATGATGTTAGATTTGAACATTTCTTGGAGGAAAACAGAGTATTAAAGAAATGTGGGGAAGCGGTCCCCTCAGGGGTTATCTGTATCTTTCAACACTCTGTTTCGTTAGATTTTTTTCTTTCACTTGACTCTGTCTCTGTCTTTGATGTTTGCTTCTTTTCTTCTTGCCCGAGCAATCCGGCGAAAGGTGATTGACTCCAACTCACACCGCCTCGGTCTTTCTTGTCATTAAGTTGCTCACGCCAAGAACCCATCTTTTGGTTTCTGTTCACAACATCTCTGACTCCATCATTGTCTGTCTAGTGAGTGATGGTTTCAGAAGAATTCAGCTTCCCCAGAATCAGCAACACCCCTGTTCCTAGCTTTGTGATTTCACCTTCCCTGTGGCGGGTGTCTTCTGTGGTTTATCCAGAGTATTATTCAGACGAAGATGAAAAAAGTAGCAAGGAGGGTGTAGGTGATTTAGATGTTCCAAGGAAAAGCTTTTCCTGCTTTCAAGCTGTGGCAGAGGTGACAAAAACAGAGAGCGACAGCAGTCAAGCGAAGATGGATATGTTATGGGAGGACTTCAATGAGGAGCTAGTTCATCACGGGATCATTTCTTCAGAGAGACAGTCCGTGTCGTCAGAGAAGCCATCATCGGTTAAAACTATTAAAACTGAGAATTATACAGGGTCGGACTCTGATCAGTTGACCAAGGATATGCAACGTTGTTTGGTGTCCAGAAGAGGGTGTAGCTTCAATTGTAATCACCGTCCAGGACAACCTAGGAGATCACAAAGCATGAATGGAGTCGTCAAGCTTTTGAAGAAGATCTTCCCGCGGAGTGATTCTGGTCGGACGGGGAAGTAGTGGTGCGAAATGTTTGCGAATATTGATCAGCTACTGCGTCATATATGTTGTTGTGGAATCCACTGGCTCTGTTTCATTTAGAAGAATCGTGTTACAGAAACAGAGCTGGTCTTGTTGAAAGAGATCTAATACATCATTTGTTTACTACACATTGGTTTAGTAGAATTGCTCTTTGTTAACTGCAATTACCATTGGCTTGTATTTTCTGCAACTAAACCAGACTATTGAAGTAAAAATGGAATGAAGTTTATAGCCCAATTTCCAGTTGAAAAGCTTGTCAATTGTTTTTGTTCTTTTAGTAGAGAAGTTGAAGATGAGATGGCAATTTAATCCTAGTTTGCACGCCCGAAATCAACAGGCCAAGTTTGATCTGATCGAGTTTGAACTTGGATATTCAAGAACTAAAATCACGTGGTGACCTTAAAAAAGAAAGATGCACATTGTTGTCCTAAGGACTTAGAACAGTATCAGATAAGCAATCCATGAAGAAATGGAGGGGATGAACAAAATTTGGCTGTTATTGAAAAGGAAAAACTAGCCAATATTTTCATGGAATATCTGCTAACAGAATCAAACTAAATTCACAGCTCCTCCATTGCTTGTTAGACCAAATGCATCTCCCAAATTGATAGTGCGTCTCATGGTTCTTCGTCCTACTCCTCCATTCCCCTTCTTCATCATTGTAGCAAATTCCGCATAATCAATCTGTCCATCCTGCAACACAATTCAGGTAAAGCAGTCACTTGAACGGCTAACTCATGGAGGAACTTCCTTATCAGAACAAAGCATAAGGGAAGTAAACATTTTACATTATCTTGATCAATTTCTTTAATCATTTCATCAAGGTGGAGGTCACTCAGGCCAAACTCTTTGCAGGCTGCTTGTAGCTCATCAATGGTTATGTAACCACTACCATCTTTGTCAAAGAAAGAGAACGCAGATACCAAATTTTCTTCTCTTTCCAACTTGTTCAAGTGCAAAGTAGCAGCAAGGAATTCCCCGTAGTCTATTGTCCCGCTGTTGTCGATATCAGCCTGCAATGCAAACACATGAAACGTTCCTAATGAAGAAGAGATCACAAGCCAATATTAGAGGTGAATATTGTAAGGCTTTGACAGATTATTTCTTACTGCATCCATCAGATCTTTTATTTCAGACTCCATTAGTTCAGAGCCTACTCGCTTCAGGCCTTCTTTCAATTCATCAAAGGTTATCGTTCCACTGTTATCAGTGTCTATCATTCTGAACAACTCCTTCAAACCGCCAATCTCTTCTTCTGAAAGCCTCTCTGCTATTACCTAATTTAGTACAAGATCATGTCCGAACAATCACATGACATCACCACCTAACTTCTATCAGCATAGCAGAGACCAAAAGAAATTTTTACTGACAGGAAACAACAATCAGCTAACCTAATTATCACCATGATATGTAAAAGAAGATTAGACTATATAGGAAACAAAGGCGGAGTGTTGAAAACAGAATATAGGATAGAGAACATGAAACTTGTGGTAAGGTAGAAATGGCTCAAGATTTTGCATCGAGATGAGTGTTAGAAGGAATATTCATCTCAAAGGATTAGCTAACCATCACAGTTTAAATCATGAAGCCTCTATCGTAAGAGAATACCAGGCTGCAAGATATAAAAATGGAACACAATCTCTTCAGCTAAGTTAATGATCTCACAATTTGTCAAGAGAGGCACATAACCTAATAGAATTTCAATATTATTATTATACAATATGCTTACTCGCAGAGCCATCTTCTTTAGCTTGTTCATTGCGGAGAAGTGCTTCAGGCGTGATAAAACAGCTGAATCCAGAGGCTTATCTGGGGCAATACGGTCATCCACAATCCACGGGTGGCCTGAGGCAAAAGATGTCGTATACATCACAAGGATTGTATAATAAACCACTGTTAGTGTAGCCAGTACTTCTTAAAAGCTATATTTCTAGCATGCTTCAAGTTGAAGTGACTTACATAAAACTTCATGAGCAGTCAGCCTTCTCTTTGGATTACGTTCAAGCATTTTTCTTATAAGATCCTTGGCGCTGTCAGAAATACTAGGCCATGGTGCAGAGTCAAAATCAAGTTTTCCTTGTAATATCTGCCGAAATATCCCCGTTTCCGTTTCTGGAAGAAGGAAGGATGAACAAGTTAAGCTTTAAATATGACTGTTCTGAAACTTTTCCACATAAAACCTGACTGTTAGTCCCTTATCAATTTGGAGATTTAAGGATTTTCACCTGCCCAAAATGGTGGCACCCCACTTAACAAGATGTATAGAATGATCCCTGCACTCCAGACATCTGCTTCAGGTCCATAATATTTGCGTAACACCTCCGGTGCCACATAGTATGGACTTCCAACAACATCAGAAAAGTATTCACCTTTATAACATCAAAACAAAAACATAAATACACAAGGAGCTAGTATTAAATTGGTAGTTAAAAGCACGTGAACGAGTTTAGTTTATCCTTTGTGACAACATCTATGCGCCAAGCAAACCCGAAGCGATTGTTCTACTAAGTCCAAAGAGCATGATCTTTGAAAAGGAACAGAACAAGCAAATATGATGATGCAGGAAATCTGGTTGTGAAGTGCATGGCAAGGATTTCAAATCTTTATAAAGAAGCGAGAGAAAAAGGAAGGTTTACAAAGAAGCAACTCCCCAAAACTAAACAGTCTATGGTTTGTCATAGAATTTGGATGATTTCTAGTTGCTTGATACAGTTATTATCAAATGGAATTTCAATGCATAAACCTAGATAATATGGGATGAAGAAACCAATTCTAGAGCCGATCCCACTCTTAACTGAGAGAAACTTTTGCGAACATGGCATTGAGGACCCTAATTACTTCATTATTACCTTTGAATTCGACTGAGAAAGATCAAGGTGAATATACTTTCTTTTCTAAGAAAAAATCAGCAAAAATTGACTGCCTTGAATCACATAAACAAAGCAAGATCAAATCTGTTGACTGTCAGAATCCTTTTACCTAAACTTGATGAGAATTACAACTCATTAAAGCGATCAAAACCAAAAACCAGAAGAATAAGTTAAAGACTGAACCTGGCTTGTAGAATGCGGAGAGGCCAAAGTCAGTGGCTTTGAGAGCAGCTTCCTCTTCAACGCTAAGAAACAAGAAGTTTTCAGGCTTAAGATCCCTATGCATGACTCCAAGCGAATGACAGCCCTCCACAACCCCAACAATGGTCTTGATCAGTTTAGCAGCTTCTTTTTCACTATAATGACCTTTCTTCACTATCCTATCAAAGAGCTCACCTCCCTCACAAAGCTCCATAACCAAGTGGACACAATAGGGATCCTCGTAGGCCCCTCTAATCCTGACCACATGTTGCTGCTCTGAAAGATGGTGCATTATCTGGATTTCTCTCCAAACATCTTCATAGTCCTCTGTACAAAGAAGCTTGCGTTTGGGAATGGACTTGCAGGCATAGTTTTGGCCAGTAGGCTTGTGGGTACAGAGGTATGTGGTGCCAAACTGGCCCTGCCCAAGCTTCCTGCCTATGCTGTAGTGTTCTCTAAGATTCTCTGTTCGGTAGGGAAGAACCCTTTTAGGTTTTGCAGGAGTGGAGCAAGTTGATGAGCTTGTTGGAGTCGATGGCTTTTCCATCACCAATATTGTAGTAGACTCGCAGAACCACAAAAAGAGATCCTTTTAAGAGGTAAAGATTGAATCTTTGGGTCTAAAGATGGAGTCTTTGGGTCTCCACTCCCAAACCCAGAACTCTCTCCTCCTTCTGCCTATCTCTATCTCTTTCTTGGTCTCTGTTGATATTGGAAGAAATAAGAAGGCAACGACTTGTTCTTTATGGAACTTTTGCTTTTCTTTTTTCTTTTAATCTTAATTGACTCCAATCACTGTCCTTGTCTAGATCATTTTAAAATGTCTCCATCAAAGTTTTATTCACCCACCCACTGTAGACTGTATCCCTCTGCCATCCAATAGGAAGGTTTTCTTGGTGGTTGGACTCAAAATATGTCTAAAGTTCTTATTTTTAAGATGTAATTGATCGAAAATAGAAACACAACATGGAAGAAATTGATTCCTTTTCCATGTTTTCTGTGGGATTGATTCCTTTTCCATGTTTTCTGTGGGCTGCTTTTATTGGTACAATATGAATATATATCATGAGGAAATGCCAATATTTATGCACGGATGCATTTCCTTGAAGAGGTCAAAATTAGAGTTCCAACAAAATGAGAAGACTAAAAGGTAGTGAATGTCAAAAATCAATACCATCTTATGCTCTCTACAAATTCATCTCAATTAATCCACTTATTTAGCATTCTCATACGGTAATTTAGTACATTAAAGATGATTTTTACTGATAATTATGAAAGCGAAACATTATTGGTTGATAATATATATCTTATAAACTACAATTTGTTTGAAGAAGTGGGTCAGCACACCAGAAACGATTTGTCCAATCCTAACCTTCCATCCAGAAGAAATCACCTTTAAGATCGAGTCATTGCCAAGATCCTGAGACATTGCTTGCCAAGATTGAGTTCAACAGGAATTGAAAGATACCAAACTAGCAATCGATCTTTGTAATTTTTGTAGAATTTTTAATGGACAAAAAGCATGTGACTAGATGTACACATAGAATAAAGAGAATCTGACACCTTGTCTTTTCAACCACAACCAATGAATCTATACTAAACTATTCTTAGCTCATGTACGGAGAATTATAGAGAGAATAAGATAAAAAGGTATTGAATCTCTTTTACTTCAATAAAAGAGGAATATCCCTTCATTGTTTTAGGTGAGAAGTGGACATATTCCTCAAGCATCTTGAAACTTCAAAATAATGAAGTTGGAAGCAAAGCAACCCCATCTCAATGAAAGGGAAGTAGCTGTTAAAGAAGCCTTTATTCCTGCAAAGAACTATAGACCAAGCCAGTCCTGCTTGGCTTACAGCTCAGAATACAGAGAAGGATAATGCCAATTGTTAGTAGGTCATATGCAAATTAAGCAATTAGATGGCCACAACAGTTTTGTTGGTACTCTCATGTGATGGTTTGGAAATCCCAGGAGCTCAGGTTTCAGCCTCCAAAACCTGTACAAAGATCTAATCCTACTCCTCTAAAGCTAACTACTTTAACAAGAAAGAACTTATTTGCTACATCTTCATTTGATGCAGCTTCATTTTCCATATTTCTTTGATGCTTCCAATTCACTAACAGAATTTGAAATCTGTAGCATCTGTTGTTCCATCTTCGATTTCCATTTCACCAAATCCTTGAACATTTCCTGTCAATGCAGAGATTAACAAGGGATTTTATTCAACAATAAGAATAAGAAAACTGATAATTAATATTATGGTGACAGATATTACCTGAAAAAGAAGAAATGAACTGCCAAGATCCAACTTTGAATTCACAGTAGCATAAGAATCTTGTGTGACATTAACTTGATCTTCCTCTAGAGCACTGGGTAACAGTTGTTGCACGTTTCTATTAATTCAATGAAAGGAAGCATAATTGATATCAACAATGAAGGTAGATCTTTTCACTTTTCCTTTCTCTATATACAGTGCATGTTTGTTAATCACAGACATTTAGGAATCGAATTTGTTACCTCTTCATCTTTGCCATCTCCTCCTTAAAGAGCTGTAGCTCTGCAGCACGAACATCCTGAGAGAGACTACCACAAGGCTTCAGCCAAGGTTGTGGAGCTGGGTAAGACGCTTGGACTGGAGCATCTGGCCCCATATTGACAAGATCAGTGCTCTCTAATAAACTTGCAAAATCCTCCCCCTGAATATTGTCCAAATTAGTACTCTCCAACCAGTCTTCCCATTTTTCAGATGCTGGACTGAAGCTGGTGCATTGCTTTGATGTCTGCAGACTGCTCAGCGAATCTGTAATTTCCTTGAGCTGCTTTTCAGTCTTGGACTTCCAAGTCACCAGCTCCCTAAACATGTCCTGTTCCAAGAGAGAATATGGGAACATCCTCTAAGAAGTAGAAGCTGAAAGGATAGCATAAATTATTAAAGTTGATACCTGCATACTACTCAATGAACTTGAAATCTCCCTTAGGCGTTGGTCAGTCTTGCCTCTCCACTTCACCAATTCCTTGTGCATGTCCTAAGGAAAGAACACATCAAAGGGGGGATTAAGCAATCCTAATCATCCCATAGCATACTGTAATATGATACCGACCTCTACTGGATTAGATCGATATTCCTCACGGTTCTTGGATACAAGCTCTTCCATATCCCTGTAGAGAAGAATATTGATAAAGAATTGAACTCAAGTAAGCTCCAAGAATATTCCCTTTCTATTTAAATTCCTTTGGTTACCTCTTTAATTTTGATATTTCTCCCTTAAGAAGTTTCAACTCTCCAGCACAGAAGGAATCTCTGAAGTTGTCACCAACAGGCTTTATCCAGCTTGGGGGACCATAGTTTGGATCTGGTAGCCCAGTTTCACGCTTTATATTAATAAGGTCAGCACTCTCCAGCCAGTACTCCATTATACCGTCAGTGTTATAACACCTACGGAACCGCTCCGTGCCACCTGGTGCCAATTTTCCATCGATGTGTTTCAGCAGGTGGTCCAAGAGCCCAGTGTCACATATATGTTTACGAGCCGCCATTCTCAGCACAGGTCGGGAAATGGGGTTGTCAAGGACAGCTCCTTCAGCCTTCATGACCTCCAACATTCTTTTCTCAGCCAGCTTATACCTTAAAATTGAGTAGCAACACATGACATATCAACCTGATTACAGCAAGAAAGGCACACAATGCATTAATTACCTTTCTATGGACCATCTATCAATGAAATTCTCCTTTTTCTTGCTAACTGGATTCTTTTTGCAATTTTCGCGCTTCCTTTGCTTATGCTTAGGTGGATTATCTTCACCACATCCTTCTTCTTCTTTCACTTGGTTAAGGTTGCGTAGCTTTCTCTTGCGCTTTTCAGGCAACCCAAGAGACTCTAATGTCACATCTTCTTCTTCATCATCATCTTCATTTTCTTTCTTGACAGTGTTCCGTGATAGCTGAGGAGTGTTCTCCGCTTGCTGGTCCATAGACCCTTGTCTGCAATCACTCCACTGTACCATCCCAGTGCGTCTTATCTCCAGCAAACAAACACCTTTCTTGGAGCTCTCAACTTGTCTCTCAGAACCTGCAATTAGCTGTAAATGACCTGCAGTGAAACAAACCTTCAAGTAAAGCAACAGCTTCATGTTCAAACTCATATACACTGAAAAGATAGAAACATTGAAAAGTTACCCTGAGAAGAGATCGACATCAAGAAGCAGATAATCCCATATTACAAGAGTGAGAGTTCTGACAGAAAGAGAAAGTGTGAGTACAATCAAACGATGGTATCGAAACAGCAACATCAAATACATTCTTCTGCTGCCTTAATCCTAAAGATTGATAAGGAAACAAAACACATCTTGCCAAATTCGCAACTGGGAAACACAGAAAGAGACGAAAAGATCCATAATTTTTATCACGAATCGAACTAACAATCCGAAAAGGAGAAAAGGGATTTAGGGTTTGTTTACCTTGGAGAAGCAAAAAATGTATCAAAAGAGAGACCGAAACATACTTGGTATCGAACGTGGTCTTTTTAACGTAGAAAAGGAGCGACAGAGGACGAGGCGACACGACACGACACGAGACGAAACGAGACGAGACGCACACACGGTACGATGCGATGAAGCACAAACATAACCGCAACTACTAATTCGTGTGTTTTTTTTCCCAATTATCAATTAATTATTTTGACTTATAGTCGTAATTATTATCTCAATCATGCTCGAACCCCATCATTACATTACTATGTATCACTCCTCGGAGGATTATCCCGTGTATGGTTACAGTCCCCGTATATGGGGACAGATAACAAAACAAACAAATCATGTCCATCATATGTGTTTGACTTCCGTCTCCAAGATTTTGTCCTCTGTCTTCGATAGATAGAGACAAACTAATCATGTCCATTCGAAAAATGAAAGACAAAAAACGTTGTCTCTTGTCCCCGTATGAAAAACGAAAATACTGTCCGACTTACCCCTCTCGTCTATCTCTCCCAAGCCCATCTCTCCGCTGTCGAACGCTTGACATCGCTCTAGACTTCTCCGTCGCACGTGACTACGAACTACGATGTCGGAGGTTCGAATCCCTCCAATCAAAATATATAGTTACCAAATACAACAATGCCATTCGATCGTTATCAAACAGATTATTACTATCTGAATCGGAATTATGATCAATCAAAGAATGTATTGACAATCTAATGGGGCACTATTAATGGATTCCCACAAAACTTTAACAGTTTTATTACAAACAATCTGAGAGTTTTTATCAGATTCAGTTGCTTCAAACAATTAAATATAATAAAATACAACAATTGATCATGGCTTAGATTCTATCATGTGAAAACTTTTGCTGAGGAAAACTGAGCTGAAACACTTAAAATTCAGCAGAACCAGGCGACCGAGGGAAAGGTATGGCGTCTCTTATGTTTTCCATTCCAGTTGCAAACTGCACCAGCCTTTCAAATCCCAGTCCAAATCCAGCATGAGGAACTGTGACATTAAATTATGTTCAAAGATTGGTTGGAACCAAATTTGTGATTAAATTCTCGTACCAACTAGTTTCGTTTTTCGTCACCTGAACCGTAACGTCGCAAATCCAGATACCACCAGTAGCTGTCTTTGTTTAGATTCAGTTCATCTAAACGATTTTCCAGGTAGTCAACCCTTTCTTCTCTTTGACTTCCACCAATTAGCTCACCAACCTGCCAAGCAAAACAAAGAAAACCAACTTTCTATCTTGTTCAACTCATAAGAACACATACAATTTCGATTCCGACACTCTTCAAGTTAGGATCGAATAGGAATTGTGTTCTCACCCCAGGAACTAGCATGTCCATGGCTGCAACTGTCTTCCCATCATCATTTTCCCGCATATAAAATGCCTTTATTGCCTGAGTGTATTAAAGTTACATAAGCTCCACAATTATTCCATCTTTCATACAGAAAAGAAAATGAAAATACAACAATCAGGTGCGTGCATACCTTTGGGTAGTCCCTAATTATAACAGGGCGTCCCCCAAATGCCTCCTCGGTTATGTACCGCTCATGCTCGCTTTGCAAATCACATCCCCATTTCACCTATGATTCGTAATACAATTCATAATTCACTAATTCTACGGAAAAGGAAATCAAAATCACACATTACTAAAGTTCAACAGTAAAAGCAACAAAAATGAAGGGGCAAAACTAAAATTGTAAGTCGAAACTACAAAACAACAAAGAGAATGCTAGATAGGAACACATTTTCATATATAGTACTTAATAGTAGCATTAGCAAACAGTTGGTAGTTTCAAAATACCGGGAATTCAAATTTCTTATTTGCTTTGAGAAGAAGTTCGACTGCATCGGTGTAAGTTAACTGCACAAACTCTTTCTCTGCCACTTCCTGTTGACCAAACGAAAAACTGAAGCCTGGAGTCGCACGGGGTCAAGAAATGAATTAATTGGAAAGGATAAACAGAGAACAAAAGGTTAAGGATAAGTTACGCCTTAGAGCTCATACACTCAGTCGATCAATGATTCCTTTCTCAATCCAAGTATTGAAAAAATCCATGTCTTCCTTGCAATTTTCAAGGACGTGTCTCACCTTATGTACATAGAGAATAGCACATAAATCAAATATCCAAGGAACTAAATTAGTTATTTCGGAAAGCTTGCCCAAATACCATTCAAAGACAAGAAAGAAGAAGTGAGTAACGTACTACATACTGGAGATAGGCAGCTGCACAGGCCATGTCATCATTTAGATCCGCAAATGCAAGTTCAGGTTCAATCATCTTACCAAGAGTAAGAAACAAGAGTTAAGCCCATTCTAGTACATAAGCAATAAGTAACTGACAAAGTAAAGGATTGAGAAAAAAGTCCATCACAAAATGCTAACCCAAAATTCAGCTAAGTGTCTAGATGTGTTGGAATTTTCTGCTCGGAATGTAGGACCAAATGTGTAAACCTGACAAAAGCAGATAATACGAAAATATTCATGTACTTGAAATGACAACCAAAAATCAGTCCAGGACAAGGATAGAGAAAACATATACATCCGAAAGAGCAGTAGCATAAGTTTCAGCATTGAGCTGTCCAGAGACTGTCAGGAATGCTGGTTTGCCAAAGAAATCCTGAGAAAAGAAGCAACAAAGGGAGATATGTTAATGGTGTTCACCCATAAGAAAGTAGCCATGAAAGCAGTTCACAACCGAGTGCAATTCATTTTCAGCATAGAAGTTATCTGAATCGTGATTTTGATAACATATCAGTGTTAAGGTATATTCCAAAGAATTACATACGAAAAGATGTGCTCCCTATACTACATTGTTATCTAAACTAGCAAAAGGTAGTTGGTCAATGATAATATCTTGACTCCACTAGACAACTTTTCAAGGTATGCTTGCTGATGTCTAGTCCTCAGATACAAGGCATTGAGAAAACTGTGATATAAAAGACCAAGGAACATACAATCTAGGTCAGAATCTCAAAACGAAGTATAAATGTTGGACAGTAAATCAAAAACTTTCCCATTATGAAGCGCCAGTTCACTATAACAGGTGCATTCAAAGTGAGAATCTCCACAAACACCCTATTTCCGACCTTTTGCTGTTCTTGAACCATTGAAGAAAGTACTTCAAATAAAAGAAGAAAACTTTTTCCTGGGTCAGCTAAAGATACAAAGCAACCAAGGGAATCGATTCAAGGATGGAGCAATCAAATTTCAAATCAATAGAAGTTAGATACTTGCAAACTGGGCCTTTTTCTTTGTTCCTTGGTGTTTGAAGGACAGGGGAACAGGTGTTTGACAGAGGGAAAAAAAAAAAGAGTTTGAATCAACTTACTCGTGACCAATCAATTAAACCATTCTTTGTTTTTGGAATGGCATCCACAGGTGAATCACCAGAATCTTGCGAGTGCGGAATCTGTTGGTAGACAAAAATATGCAGAGTACTGTGGAATTAGTAGCCAATTGAATAAAAAAGTTGACTTGAATTTATTTTTGCATCATTAATAGAATTTTCAGCTGTATATAGTAAATTACAATGCATTAGAATAGAGTTAATCAATGTATCACAATTTGCAACAGGAGAAAAGCCACTTCAGAAAAAGCAACCACGTATATAAGGATGTACCTATCATACTCATTGTGCACTAATAAGAGTAATTAACGGCACATATTGATTAAAATTACAGTGCTACTGTTCAAATGCAGAACTTGGAAGATCAGACAAAGCAAAAAATGATACACAAAGACAGTCAAAGTATGGTGTATACTAGATTGGAACCACCTATGGTCTCTCTCTTATTGTCAGAATGCTCTGCTTTCTCTCTACACGATGTCTCTTCTCCAGCAATGTTCCATCCAGCCTGTCCAATCCACCTCTTTTCTCCTTCTTCAGATCCTTGTTTGCCCCTTTCTTCAGCTTCTCATCCTGATTCCCTACACCACAAGGGTATTTATGAATTTTCCTTATTTCTAGTCAATCTTGCTTCCTTTTTCAGCACCTGTTTCTCTAAAATGTTGTTTCCTTTCCTAAACTCTCTCAAAAGCTGACTTCCTTTCCATCTAGCATCAATGCAGATTGCTTCTATTGACGCTTTTCGTCCTTTACCCTCCCCCAAAAACCTCCAACCACCTCCCTCCCTCTCCAATCCAAACAGCTACCCTATCAAACCGACCAGCAGCCTATTCTGCAACCGTTTGCCTCTACCCCTCAACCTCCTCCAGTTAACCATCCTTGGAACAAGAGCTAGAAACAAATGGTTGAAGAGCCTTCGGGTATCAAACTCTATTACAACACTCCAAAAGAAATTGATGGCAAAACGGCAGTGATTTCAGACATTGATACTCTAAAGGCTGGAGTAAAAATCTAGGAATTGACTCTAGTAGGATTCTTCATGGAACATAGATCTTCTTTTCTTGTTATTCAAAAATCGATTGTTAGTCAATGGAGGAATAGAGGTCTTATTAATGTGCTACTTACAGAGGATAATCTGATTTTGTTCTTCTTTTCCTCCCAAGTTGTAGCAAACAAGTTAGTGGAGGAGAGCCCTTGACATGTTGCTCAACTCCTTTTACTCCTACAATCATGACAACCTGGTATTAAGTTGGAAAATATTAAGGTACATAACTTTCCAATATAGATAAGGAATTACAATGAAGACACTCCGTGTATAACCAACCCTTTTCCTTATTACAATGAAGACGTTTTGTGCATAACCAGAAGACACTCCGTGTATAACCAACCCTTTTCCTTTTTAATTCATATTGGAAAATTGTGTACCTTAATATTTTTATTTTCCAACTTAATACAAGGTTTACCATAATTGCAAAAATAAAATGAGTTGAGTAACATACCAAAAACCCTCCTCCAATATCTTGTTTACTACAGCTTGGGAGGAAAATGAAAACAAAATCAGATTATCCATTGTAACACATTAGTAAGACCTCTGTTCTTCTATTAACTAATAGCCCATTTTTGAATGACAGAAAAAGGAGATTTATGCTACATGAAGAATCCTGCTAAAGTAGATTCCCAGATTTTTGCTCCAGCCTTCAGAGTCTCAATGTCTAAAGCCACTACCGTTTTGTCATCAATTTCTTTTGGAGGGTTGTAATGAAATGCAATGCCCGAAGGCTCTCCAACCACTTGTTTCCAGCTCTTGTTCCATGGATGGTTAACTGGAGGAGGTTGAGAGGTGGAGGAAGAAGGTTGCAAATGTGCTACTAGTCAGTTTGTTGGTTAACGGTTTGATGATACAGCTATTCAAACTGGGGAGGGGAGGGCAAAGTAGGAAAAGCATCAGTAGAAGCAGTCTGCATTAATGCTAGATGGAAAGGAAGTCAACTTTTGGGAGAGTAAGGAAAG
The DNA here is from genome assembly GCA_027568895.1 of Erythroxylum shatona. Taxonomy (NCBI): domain Eukaryota; kingdom Viridiplantae; phylum Streptophyta; class Magnoliopsida; order Malpighiales; family Erythroxylaceae; genus Erythroxylum; species Erythroxylum shatona. The sequence continues at coordinate 253,735 of JAOSBK010000206.1, read as the reverse complement.
GAAACAACTTTTCAGAGAAAAGGAAAGAAAAACAGATGTTAGAAAAGGAAGCAAGGTTGACTAGAAATAAGTAAAATCTAGAACTACCCTGAGTAGGGAATCACGATGAGAAACTAGAGAAAGGAGCAAACAAGGATATGAAGGAAGAGAAAAGAGGTGGATTGGACAGACTGGATGGAACAATGTTGAAGAAAAGAAGGTTAAATGAGGAGAATTTGGTAAGCGCCCTACTGTATGATCTCGTCAATGGACGATTAAGAGAGAAACCCACCTTCCTTACCTTTTTGGTGTTCTTCCCTTTGGAGGAAGAACCGATGTTGAATGAAGGTTAGCTAGCTCTTGACAGAGCTAGTTGAAAAAACTATAACTAAAGTAACTATTTTTTTTTTAATGATTTCGATACCTTTATTCATTGATAATTCTGCTATCATATAGGCAGAAAAGGAAAATAACAATCCATCTAACTAGGACTCCTATTATAGGAGAACTCTATTAAGAAAAAAAAAACAGAAAGGATCTTTCAAAAGCTAACTATCCTAATCCAAATACTATCCTAATCTAATCTTATATATTTCTCCTATCTAACTAAATTCTCCAACACTCTCCAGCTTATTAGCCGTCACCCAACTTCTTCCCTCTCCTTTGATAAGTTCTACCCACACAAGCATCCTTATCAGAATCAAAATGGATGGAACAATGCTGGAGAAGAGACATAGTGTAGAGAGAAGGCAAAGCATTATGTCAATAAGAGAGAGACCATGGGTGGTTCCAATATGATATGCATCATACTTTGACTTTTTATGTGTATCACCTTTTAGTTTGTCTGATGTTCCAAGTTCTGCATTAGCACTATAAGTTTAATGAATATGTGATATTAACTACTCTTATTGGTGCACATTGAGTATGATAAATACATTCTTATGCATGTGGTTGATTTTTTTGAAGTAGTCTTTTTCATGTTGCAAACTACGATACATTGGCGAACTCTATTCTAGTGCATTGTAGTTTATTATACACATTTGAAAATTCTATTAATAATGCAAAAATAGATGCAAGTCGTTGTTTATTGTTTGCAGAAGTACAATGTCACAACGTCGTCGTTTTGATGTAGAAAAGTAGTTCTATTCTCCTAACAATTTATCGTCCTTCACTTTATTTCTATCAATTCAATTTTTAATTTTTCAAAAACGAAAGTATGGTGCATACCAAAGTCGTTACACAGAATTGTTCTCCTGCCCCTTCACAATCCGAAGCTGTAATAATAGGACTAGAGACCCATACAAACCCATTTTCTTGAAAAAATTTGTGGGTGGCAAAGGCCAATGCGTTCCTCACCCTTGCAACCTAGAAAAGATTAACATAATTAAGAATAGCAAAATTAGTGATGTCACCTCTTCACAAAAAGAAGCTAACAAATCATTAGACAAATAGCTTCTAAACATGTAATTACATTTACTTTGAGGTAATTTCTATATCCAACAGAACATAGAGACGGAAACAGGTATCAGAAGCCATACCGCACCAAATGTGTTTGTTCTAGCACGAAGATGAGCTTTAGTTCTCAAAAATTCTCTGCTGACCCTTTTCTTTTGAATAGGATATGAAGGATCACTCTTTCCAACCTATAAGAAGAATGGAGGTTTCTTCAAGAAAATGCAATCGCATGTAATGTGGCTTATTGTTCAGCTGTAGTTGTTAGATTAGAAAAGTAAAGGAAGAACAACGTACCACCACAATCTTGTTGACCCTGAGCTCCACCTTTTGTTTGGATCCTTGGCTTTCCATCACAATCCCTTGTACCCATATTGATGCACCAGTCGTGACCAAGCCAGCTTCCACCTGTCGAAAAGCTCCAAATCTTGGATGAAGAAATGGCAAAAATAACCAATACATAAACCACTTGCTTAAATGTCAATATTATATCCACTGTAAAACATTATAAACTTTGATCAGTAGTTTGTGCTTCAGGAATGACCTCTACCAAAATATAAGAAGGAGAAAAAATAACAATACGAAAAAGCAAGAATCCATATCGAGGCTCCCTTTAACATCCTGAAGTAATAAAGAAGTTGGAAAGCAACTGCAGAGTACAAAAATACCTGATCGTAACCTTCAGCATCGGAGTCCATTACACATTGCATATTGGAAAAGCATGAACCGTCGTTAATCTGCATATCATAATACATAAAATGTAGCATATCATAATACATAAAATGTAGAAAGAAAAGCACATAACTTTTGAACAAAGCAGATAAAAAGCAAGCATTTTTTTCAAGTCTCCATAAACAAAAAGCATTTGCATTACACATAGAACTAGAAGCAAGGTTTACAGGACGAATGCAGCTCACCTCAATGAAGGTAATGCTACTTTGAACTCGAAGCGTTCGGACCCAACCCATGAGAAAAAGGGTCTGACCGACCCGACTCAAGCCTTGGTCGGGTCCTCCTTTAACATGGGCAATCTTCAATTTCTTGCGGAACCCTCCAACAAATTCAGGATTGCCCATTTGGCAGAAGAAACGGCGGCCATTAAACCTATGGTTGTTGTAATGGGGAACTGGCGGGAAAAACAAGGAGGGTTTGCTTAATGTTAGGTTCGTGGTGGTTGTGGAGGGAACTCTGGACCTGACGTCGATGTTGAAGCTGTTGTAGTAGGATGAGAGGAAGCGAAGAGCTAAAGAAGAAGAAGAAGAAGAAGAAGCAGAGTAGGAAGTGAAGCGCAAGTGAAGAGGAAGTGGTGACATTGCTCTGCTTTTGTGATATCCACCACTTCTCTTCTTATTCACCCTATTTAAAGCTTTCTACTCTATTTTAGGAAATGCTTTCAACCTAATTTTCTCTTTTTTTATATATATATAAATTTTTATTTAGGTTAAATTATCCTATAGTTACTTATTGCTAATTTATATTCATTATTAAAAAATTATTAAAAAAACTTTATATAGAACAGCGTGTGAATTTAATTTATAAAAAATAGAATAATAAATTTTATATAATGTAGAATTTAATAAAATAAGGGTGCACTTTGGAACATTTGATAAAGTCATAAGGTCACAAGTTTAAATTCTTTGTAAAAATATAAAAGAAAGATTATGTATATTATGACCCTATCTAGACCCCGTAAAGTAGGGAGCTTTGTGCACCGAATAATTTAACTTTTTGAAATATTTTAAAAAAAATCAAAAACCTAATCCAAACAAAAAAAAATTAAGAATATAATCACAAGCTATGCTTTTAAATTAAAGTGGTGCTCCTAATACATATCAACTATATTAATAAAATATTTTTCAAAAAAATATACTAATAAAATATTAAATAGAATTTGAATAACAATATTTTAAAGAATATAATCATTGACTATGTTTTCAAATTAAAATACAATCCATAATACATATCAACTCTTTTAATTTTTTTATAGTTTTTGTTTTTAAATAAATAAACACTATTATATTATTACACACACACATATATATATGTAGTACTCTAGAATTATATAAAGCTTTTATTAGTATTGGAATCTCATCTTCTATGCTCACCTTATCTTGTTGGGTGTTTAGTTGACTGGAATATCATTTCATTCTTGATATATTCTTTGTAATAGGTTATTTCCTTATTTAGTTGAAGAAAACATTCTAAATATATAATCCAAAGGTTTATTTGTTCCTTGAATTTGAAAAATAAGTTAACTAATCCTCCTTCCTATCTTTATTATATATATATACATCATCTCTACCCACCTTACTTTGTCAGGTATTTGGTTGACTGAAATATCATTTCATTCTTGATATATTTTTAGTAATAGGTTATTTCCTTGTTTATTTGAAGAAAACATTATGAATATATAATCAAAGGGTTTATTTGTTCTTGAATTTGAGAAATAAGTTAACTAATCCTCCTTTCTATCTTTATCAATTCAAAGTAGGTTAGAAATAAACATGATGACTTGTTTGACAAAAATATTCTTAAGCAATTCATATAATAAAATATAGTTACAATAATAATACAACAACAACAACAACAACAACAATAATAATAATAATGTAGTTATTAAGGACTAATGATTATTTTGGTTTTTTTGTTAATTATTCTTTTATTATTCTAAATTTATATTTTTAAACTAAAGATTGATATTACATCATTATTAGAATTTTTTAAAAAAATAAAGCTAAATAATACATATTCTCTTATATTTTCATCCATTCTTGTTAGGGATGGCAAAGTGCTGGCCCATGAGCTACCTCTCGCCAAATTTTTTAAAATAATTTGTTTAAAATTAAAAATATAGAGTAAATTTTTAATTAAATAAGAGTTTAAGTTGCTCAGATTTAGAATTACTTGAAGACTGACTATTTTAAATAAAATAATATTATTTTGTTTGAAATAATTGGATCTTGAATTTGTTTGAGCCTGGCCCTGACCATTGAAAAAATAAATTTAAGCCCATGATCAAAAACAATGTCATCCGGCTGAAGGACCTCTGAGAACTTCCTACCAACATTGCAGGTAAGTTGGTTGTGTCTGTATGTATGGTCCTTTCGACCCATTTCAATATCTTGGTTGCTAGATCATTTCCTGTTCTTCAGGAGCCAACATGACCACAAGAAGCTCAGATATATAAACATGTTGGGTTATGGATGATTCATTCAATTCGTACCTTATTGTATATAATAATATCTACAATCCCATGTGGGTCTGAATATGAAGAGACGTAGTAACAGAAAAGAACATATCTAAGTGATTCAAACTGGGCCACAGAGCTTTAGATACAGTAGGATTGGCTTCTGGATCCTGCTGCAGGTTCCAGTGAATCTCACTAGCTTGACCAAGAACAAAGAAAGTAGGAGGTTTTAAGCTATTAGTCACAATGAAGACGTGAAGAGGTTGATGATAAAGAGTTTAACAACGTCCCAGTTCATTGCCTCCAAGCGGAACTTCTGCCGAGAATGAGTGGAAAAGATACAACTTTGCTATAAACCAAACAAAAACAATGTATTGGACGCACTTCATGGACATGTAAAGTCATAGAAATGGCTGCCTGTTACTGTTCTCACTTGCTTCTTAGTCTGCAACTCGTAGCTGTCCCACGTGCAGTGAAACTGAAACAGCAGGCTCTCTTAACGTGTTGTTCTTCGGCTAACAATTAGCGCACGTTGTCAACATTTTCGGTTTTCGTAGGTGCACTTTGGTGCCAAATGACACGTGACGTAAAACTATCCTTTATATATCAAAACCTTTCAACCCAGCATTCCATTCAATCATAGCTTGACAGATATATAGATTGCTGAAGTGCTAGTAAGTGATGGGAAACAAGCAAGCTAGTGATCCATTACAAGGAGGAGTTGGAGGTGGAGAAGGAAGAAGAAGAGCTCCAAAGGGTCACTTTGTGGTGTATGTGGGGATTGAGGAACTTAGGAGATACATTGTTCCATTGTCTTACTTGAAGAATCCCAGTTTTCTGCAACTCATGTACAGATCTGCAGAAGAGTATGGTTTCCATAGTCAGAAGAGGATTGTTCTTCCATGCGATGAATCCACCTTCCTCATGATTAAAGATCTTTGCTAGAAGAATTACACATACTGTGCATTACATTGGATTTATTTTGTACACTCCATTCGATTCCCATGGCAATGAATATGAAAATCACAGGAATACTAAGCATAGGCTTCTCTGAATTTCAATGGTTGTAGATTTTCTGAGCTTTACTTTTAATCTACATGTACAGAACAGTCATAGCTTCCACAGTGAATGTATTTGGTTTGGTAAACAACAAAGGCCTAAAAAAAAGAATAGTCATGGGCAGTGACAATAGTGTTTGTCTTCATAAAGAGTCAGTCACAGACCTAATAAATGCAAACCAGGCAATGACGGATTTACAAGTGGGGTAAGATTAGAGATGGTGAACTAACTCTGCCTTGACCAGTTTTGATAAAGTCCCAATTCAACCCCATCCATTGCATTCCAACCTAAGTAGGATGATATAGAATTAGGACCTTGTAAGATCCCATCTTCAATTGGAGCATGTTAAAAGGGAAAGAAGAGAGCTTTATATAAAACTTGAGACCAAGTCTAAATGTTAAAGAGTAACAATTTCAAGAAATACAATCGTAAAGTTTAAACTCGAAAACTATTCTTCTTCATGATCTTCTTCTTCTGCTCTTCTACTCAAAAAGGTTAAACTTTGTATCAAATATTAGACAAAAATTCCCAACTTGTAATCAAGAATGTTGGAATACATGAACATCGCCAATTAATAATCTCTATCTAATGTTCGTCCTATCAGAGATTCAGTGGCTATAAATGATGACAATTGTTTAGACATGTTTCTTCTTTTCCAAATTAGCCGCAGCGATACGTTGTCGTTTCCTCCATTCCGGAATTCTACCAGGGAAACCCCATCTCAACAATCTTTCCCAGAAATAGCAGCTCACGAACATTAGAAGAGCCCAGACTAACAGCTTATCCCTCAACCCTGAAGGCAAAGGCACCAACTTTAACCAGTCGTTTAAGCCCCTGAATAGATCAGAACTGATGATCACAAAGAAACCAACAGCAGCTGAGAGTGCATAAAGGAAAGGCTTGTTTTCTGTTACGCTCTGGTTGAATGGATGGCCCATGTAATTCACAGCAAATGTAGCAACCTGTAACATCATGCTCACCATGTACGAAACAGTATTTACCAGGTTCGGATGGAAATCAGAGTCCGGTTCGATACATTCATCAGGCATGTACTTCTCAGCCGCTTTTACAGAAGAAATCAAGTAGAACAGGTGGATTGCAAACTGCCCCATAAGAGAAAGGAAGACGTAGGAGCAGAAAATGTTTGGATGAGGCCGTTCAGCTGAAAGGGTAGGAAGAGGACGTGCATGTGAAATAAATAGGAAAAAGGCAGCTGTAAAGACACCACTGATTGTGGCCTGGACATCACCAAGTTTGACACCATCCAAATACATGACACTCAGCACGTAAGCTGTTGCAAGGCAGTTAAGACCAAGTATTTTAAACATCTGGAGGGTTGTCACCAGTGTACTACGTCCCTGACGAATGATATCTGTAGTAGGAGCAATCGATGCATGCTTTGCAGTAAAAGGAGATGCCATGGAAGCATCACCAAGCTTGACGATGGGAGCTGAACGGCCATCACCTTCTTCGTTCATCTCATCCATAAGCTTCTTCAGTTTCTCTCGTTGCATTTCCACATTTGTTAAATGGCGGTTACCAGCTGTGTGGCCACTGGATTGCAATTTGGTTGCAGCTTTACTTTTGGAAGAACCCTCTCCATTTACATTACCAGCTTCAGATGTGAGTTTCGATTTCTTAGACTTAACAGTTTTCCCACTTGTGTCTTTAGATGTTTCAGAGGAAGAGCTCCCACCATGTGTCGGAGGCACTGCATTCAACAACGCCACTCCCACGTTGGCCTGAGGAAATGAACAGCATATTTTTACTTATTCTACCACTACAGATTGCAATATCATCAACAGCGGGAAAGTGAAGAACAAACATTCTGATAATGTAGGCCAGGCAAAACAAATTCACAGCGTTCAACGTAAGAGAATCACACACAATAAATAAGCAGACACACAAAATCAAGCAGAACAGGTAGTAAGATATTAGGAGAGAGCATATGGGCAGCAGTTAGTTAGAAAAAGCCAATCCAATTTGATATTTGAGTATCTAATTTAGTCCAATAAAAATAAAGCTCCAAGAAACAAAACAAAAAGAAACAGATGTAGAACATATCACCAACATCAAGCAAGTCTACCAAGTTTAATTCTTTGCAAATCCTGCCTAGTTTTGATACTCCCACGCTTTTGAAGTTTAGACAATAGACTTATTACTGGTCATATCAAACACAAGAATTGAGGACAGAAATTTTAAATTCTCCACTTTCGGAAAATACCAAACAAACTGAAAAAGCTTATAAAACATATATCTGTAACAAAGAGGTTATAGTTTGGTCTCCTAGCTCATTATCACATAACCTACCGAGTAAACAAAATCTAAGCAAAGAGACAAAACTACACTTTAATCCAGAAATGGAACCATAAATGCAGGTGCACACAATGCACACACGAAACCAAACACATGCCTACCTGCTTCAAAGCTCCAACATCATTGGTTCCATCACCACACATCAGTGTTATCCTTCCCACTGTTTTGAAAGTGGTCAAAATTAGTTCTTTTTGCTCAGGAGCAACTCTTGCAAATACCTGAAAAGATGATTAAGAACATGTTTCATGAAAATACTATTATAAAAAGTAGATCCAAAGGAACAATTCAAGTTAAAACCTTGACATAAGGAATGACTTGAAGAACGGCTGAAGTTTGTTGCAGCATTCCAATGCATTCACCTCCAATACATAGATCATGAGTCTCAGACAACCCTTCAACATCCTTGTCACTGAAAATTGTACGCATTTTATATCCTCAGTCTAGAACTCGAAATATATTTCAAAACGTATACAAGAAAGGGATGAAAACTAAAAAATTCAGTTGAATATTTGCAACTTGGAACACTGATAGACAAGTAATCATAAACATTTTAGATAAAATTTGGCAAGAAGTGTTTGAAGCTGCAGTAGAAAGGTGTAAAAGAACAAACACTGATCTAGTGAATGAAGAAAACAATACAGTAATCCAACAAAATGAGTAGCCATTAGACATCAAATACCAAAGGAAATTCCCTAATGTGTGATTTGTGAAGTTTATCCTGATAAGCCAGAGAATTGATCAACAAGTTCAATAGGAAACTACCTAACTGAAGGACCGGTAATGATGGGATCGTACATTTATCTCATTTTTCAGCTAGTTAATATCCACTCAATAAGTTATGAAATTAGAATGACAAAAGGGCAAGAAAGGAGAGATCTTACCTATAAGGAATTATCTCATTTTCATCTGGTGATATCCACTCAAATCCTTTACCACTTCTTGCTGGACCAAGAATCAATGCTGGTTTTGAAACAATATGAACTTGGCTTGCAACATGGCAAGCTGTCAAAGCTTGGTCACCAGTGATCATTGCCTAAGAATGAAAGTCCGTCGCAAGTAATGCAACAACAAGGATAGTTAAAAGAAGCAAACCAAATATCACAAGCTGTACATGCAGAGCCACCCGAGAAGCAAATCACAAAGCAAATAAACTGTATTATTCGGCAGAAATTGTTTATTCCTTTCACCAAGAATCAGCGGAGAAGATAAACTAGAAACGGACTACCCGTACTTGTATGACACAAATTTTCAATAAGCACTTAGAATTCTAAAATTTTATCCATAATTTGTAATTCAAAATTTCTAGATTTTTATAGCATGACTCCTTCCGGTGATGCCAGAAGTCATTTCGATATATGATTTTATCTTGTTTCCATTTTATTTATTATCCTTGATCCGGAGAGAGTGTTTTGCTTACCTTCAATGTCACATTACATATACAGACCAACAAAAATACCACAAAAAGCACTTACCAAATCATGTGATGAATTCTTCAACTCATAGAGAATACCAGCTGAATCAGCTCTTATCGGGCAATTAAATACCTGAAATTTAATCAAGAAATGTTGACAAGGCTTATGACAATTAAACTAGTAAACAAACTAACAGAGAACAAAACAAAATGTTTCGGAAACAATGGATTAATAAAATTGCAAGTGGGGTAGGAAGGCTTCTGCTTACTGCAAAACCAGCAAAAGTAAGGCCACTCTCCACTACATCTCTATCCATGCTTCTCGCCTCACCAACCTTCACACAAATGAATGTAAAAGCAAAAGAGCTCAAACATATATTTATAGATTCAAAAACTCATAACTAAAGGAAGCAGCAAAATTATGTATTAGCACACAAATGAAAACAGTGATTAAACGAAATCTTTTAGTTCAAAGCTCATTACCAAAATCTTACCATAGTAAATGTGAAAGCTTTAGCTTCATTTGATGCAATAAAACAAACTTAATGCATGTTGCAATCAATGCGTAATTAGAAAAAGTAAAGGCATTCAAGTATTAAGTACAAATCTTTAATGACTAGAAATAAGGTTACTACTTGGGAAATAAGTAACGGACAAGTTATCAAAAGACAACCCACAAAATATATGGGGGAAGGAATATGGAAGGTCATGACATTCATATAATACTTTCTAACTACGGATTTCAAATTTAAACTCAAATCAATTTGAAGGAGTTGAAAGAACAAATGGTCTGACTCATCAGCGATGACTAAATAAGCAAAAATGATGACTACATCAAACCAATCAGCAGGACTAGTTATTTATCTTTTCATATTACAACATCAACAACAACATCCAGTAGGAATCCATTGATACGCAGGGTCTAGGAAAGTCCAGTAGTACGCAGCCTTACCTCTATCCTTTCACATTATAAAAGCAATGATAATAATGCAAAAGATCAAGAAGCTGTAAGACTTTCAATCATAATATGAAAATTAAATTGATATAATTAAAAATATTATTTTTATTCCACAGTAGTTAATCATCAGCCCGAATGCAGAATTGTTGTTAAGTTGACCAATCATGCCACATGTTGATTTATTTTCCATCATTTCAAGATAGAAGTATATAAGATTTGAAAAACTTTAGATCGCCCTATTAATTCTTCATATTCCTTAACTATTTGATTTCTAAATGGTAATCAATGCATTTCCAAATCCTGAGCACTTCCATGGAATGTTGGAAAATTATTAGCACACAGCAATGATTGGCCAACTACTTTAAGATGTAGATGTAGGCTGATGTTACTGTAACTATTGAAAATAGGTTTTCGTATTTTATTGATATAACTGAAGTTACAGCTAGAATGAAAATTCACAGAAAGTTAGCGACTATCCATATTATCTTCCCTAACAATAAGAAATGATAAACATGTATAGAATCTAGATAGATCCTGAAAAATATAGAATCTAGAGGTCAACCTGATATGTACAAGTCCAAATAGCAACCAAAGAAAGAAAAAGTACACAAGACAAGATAAAAATTTGTAGAGCTACCGTCATGTCTGGGAGGGACTTGAAAGCAAGGGCCAGAACCCGAGATCCTTGACGTGTATATCTCTTATAGATCTCAACATAAGATGGAGGCAAATCAGTTAGCCTATCCTGAATGGTCTCAGGAGCACCCTGAAATCACATGGGAACATGACTTTAAAAGGAAATGGGTTACAGGAAAACACATATGCAAGAGATATACATTTTCCAACTTAGTTTGTTGCCCATTTCTCAATGCAGAACACAATGTAAGACATGAGTTTGTTGCCCATTTCTCAATGCAGAATGCAATGTAAGACATGAGAAACTGTAAAATTATAAGGTACGTATGTTCAGAATACAAAAAATGGACATTTATAACTTTTAGGCAAGGGAATCACAACATAACAGATACACTTTGCATAGTTCCTGTACATAAACAAAAATGTCAGTGCAAATAAATTATAGTATTTTCAAGTTATGAGCTTCACCCAATGAAGGACTCAAACGTCTTGCCAAAGGGCTTGAGACAGAATATTTGCTAATTTTTCAATAAACACAACTAAAATCATAGCATCAACTTTCAAGAAATAGTGCTAAATCAGACTCTGAAGCCAGTAGAATAGCAGTTTGGACTTTGAGTCGAATTCATATGACCAGCTAATTTGCAGTTCCAAAAATGTAAATATTAACATCAACTGCTCTATAATATTGAAACATTTTGTACTCAAGCATTAAAAAAAGGATCCATGCATCAAAATATATGGTAAATTTCGATTAGTTTCAAGGGTTATTAATAATAAAGTTACTCGTCCACAACCTCTATGTCCTTTTAAGTCCCCAGCCTTTTTATCATTTCAATTGGCAGTGGAACATTTTTATATAAAATTAACCTAATATGCAGGTATTTTGTTGCAAGTTGTATCAAGCTATACTGACTACAAAAGAAAGCTTCTTAAATTCTAATTTGAAATTTAAAGTGACAATAAACATTCTCATAAATATATTGGAATGACATGTTAAGTGCCACATAAAGAGAAATCATCACATAAACGTCAATCAAACATGACAGAATTTGTGATACAGTATACGGAAGTATTTTATTGAGCCTACGAAATAGGGTCTACCACTTATTTCAAAGCAAACAAATCACAAATTGCCAACTAAAGAAAAGGAAATCATAATACACCACCAACTATAAAACCTTGGGAAGAAACAAATAGGAAAAGAAAAGGAAACCTTCACAAATGCAAAAAATTCCTCTTCGATACGAACAACAACAGCCATTCGCTTTAAGTGGGAAGCAAAATGATGTCTTTGAACAATCTGTACAGCACTTCCCCCTCCCCTGTGATTGACCATACGATAAGTCAATTCGCATTGACACGCACTATTATTTTGTAAACATATCACGTGAATAAAAAAAATCTTAATCAAATTTATTGTGCCACCAATCTCGGTGTTCATTAAGGAGCCATGGCCTACCCCAGTAGAAATAGCACAGGATATTTCTTCTCTCATTTAGTATTACTGTCTTAGATAAGACAAAAACTGCTCAGATTTCAAATAAATAGAATTAAAAACATAAGATTCTCGGTTACAATACACTTGATGAATTAATGGCAGAAATGACCGTAAGGACCCAAAAATCAAGTCTTTAGAACAAGATTAGAAAATAAAAGGGAGCCACTGTACAGCAAGAAACATGAATCTCCATTGGAACGCTAATCTCCACAAACAACTTACTTCTTGGGCATTGCCTTCTCGTCAGATTTGTAACTCCAATCTATTCCTTTCAATGCAGCCTTCTCTAGAGGATCACCAACCTGCAAGCAATTACAAGATATTGAACATATAATAGCTAGATAAGTTGCCATATGTTTTAGTTGACATGAAAAGTATACCGATTGACAGGAAAAATTGAAGCAACTGTTACAATTCCCTAATGCAGCTGGCATAGGAATGCAGACACATATTTGACAATCCTAGAGGAGGAAAGCATGAACTTTCTATTATTGTGAATGCTTAGACTTTAAAACACCAAACAGAGGAACAAGGTTTTCATAAAGTACCATTGAAAACTTTGAATCAAGCAGTCAATTTCATATTTATCTTTTCTTTAGGATTTTTTTTTCTCAATATCATAATTGATATCATTTCCCATTCTTGTTAACTTTGAGGCGAGGGCAAGAAAGGAATCAATAATCTCTTCAGCGTAGCGACAGACGCGCAATAGCATGTAAACAATTTATTGAATTCGATAATTTCTTATACAGTTAAGAGATGCAATTCTTTTCCTCCCATTATGGGTATTCATGTGCAACAAGTAATTTACCAGAGAAACTGCATCATATTCCTTTCATACCCTAGTATGAACAGGTGATTTCATTCTCACAGCAGTGGCAATGAGCACTTAATAGGAAGTAAAAAGTTACTGCAATTGAAGAGCATTATAGCACATTCACCAGTCAACATACCATGTCATCAGATGTAAGAGTTCTAGTTTTATCAAAACAGCAAATGTCAATCTGAAGAGGACAAACAACAAAAATGTCACCTACACAATATAAATTTAGACTCACTATAGCTCAACTTCCAATACAGCTTTCCACATGAGCCTGTGTCCCACCAGAATATCAAGAAATTTCAGCATACAAGTAAATTTAATATACACTGTCACATTCACAAACCAATTTAAACTAGCTATTATTTCATAGCAGATATTACCCCAAACCTTTGTTCCCACACAGCAAAAAGAAAATAAATCATTATCAAATTGAAGGCGAGGAAAATGAACATGTTTTCTGCCTAACACAAAACCATAACCTCCGAAAAGGTTACTGACAAACCATACAAAACTGAGATGCATACAAAACCAAAATCCACATTCTTCTTCAAAGCAAACTCACCTTCCCAGCAAAAGGAATACGAAAAGGCTCTGTGCAAAATATCCCACGCTTTGCTAAAGCAATTAGAGATGTATTGACAGATATGGATAATTCCATTGGCAACTCAGGTGGGATCACAGAAGTTATAATCAGTGAACAACTTAAAAGAAGTTTGTATTTACTCCTTGTTGGATCTTCAAGTTACTACACCAAATAAACTTCATAACAAATTGAAAAACATTAGCTCAAGCAAGAAGATATATTCACCTTTTTAAGCACATAACCAGCAACAATCAATGCAAATACAACTAGGAACAGAATAAATGACCCACTTTCCCAACTGTTGGCGGTTACCTTCAACAAAAAGGACAAAACACAGTTTCAAATATTAAAAAAAAGAAACATTTACATAAGTATCAATTATTCAGACACAAAGAAAACCAAAACATTCGGTTACCCTTTCTGTAGAGAATAGAATATTCCTCATCACTTCAATAATACTTAAAAGGAAAGGTTAGCTGCAAGATGCATAAACCTTAAGAATGTACATAAGCAAACATATATACCATTCCGTAGGAAAAGGGAAGAATCGGAATATTCATAAAAGCCATTTAAGTAGAGAAATCTGGCTTCATATACAGAATTTTATCAAGTGTTGATTACTCTAAGAATTCATAAGAAGAGGGTGCTAATCCTTCCACATTGCATATCCTAAGTTCAAAGTCGAAAATCTCAATCATTCAATGATGTAGACAATACACAACAGAACCTACATTTGGACAATGGATGGTTGGTTACAGCACAACAACAAAACGTGCAAATACAAGTACAAAAGAGGATGACTCTACAACATGAAACATCCAACACAAAGCCATCCTTACACAACAGCAAAAAATATTACATCAGTTAGGTGTATGGTAGTAGATATTCGAAAATCAACTGAATGAGTATTAAAATTGCTAATTAGAAATTGTAGAACCACATGCTAAGCATTAGCTTCTACTAGAAATTATGTTCAAATCCCAAGAGAATATCCCAACTCATATAAGCAAGTGAACCCAAACACCAGTTCAACACTTCAACATCCTCTGAACAATTGTTAATTAAAATATGAAGTAACTGATACCACGAAAAGACGCAGGACCTTCCACAAGTTCTAATAGTCAGCAGCGCAAACCATGAGGATCACCAAATAACACCTGAACCAGAGAAGGTTTCTTGAAGCCAGCTTGAGAGAGAACATGAGAGAGTCTATCGGATAAACCAATAGAAGACCATGAAACAACGTCATTAGCAAAGAAGGTTTCGATCTCGCTTCTATTGGCGGTGGTGGAGGTAGCGAATCGGAGAGTTGGTCTTGCAAGTGATGGGTAAAGACAAACGGGTTGTTTGTAACCTTTGAATTGAATTGATCGAATTGAATTCAATTACATTAATAAAGTTGGGATTGAATTCAATTTATCCTGTTTGAAACAAATCCAGTAATGAATGAATTCAATTCAATTACACTGTTTAGAACAAATCCAGTAATATTAGAATTGAATTCAATTACACTATTTAGAACAAATATAATAAGATTAGAATTGAATTCAATTATTTCATATGACACATTTACCCATAACTAAAAAATAATATTATCCAAAATAAAAGTCGTTTTAGATAGATTTTAATTATTCAACCCT
>JAOSBK010000206.1:200969-228110 GCA_027568895.1 Erythroxylum shatona | reverse complement strand
TAAATTTTGTAACACAATTAATCCAAAATTCACACTTTAATCACATTAAAAATCACTTATACTAAAAAAATGTCAATAAATGCATGTACAATTATTTTGTATGAGTCCAAAAAAATCACAAGCACATGTCAATGAATACTCAATTATGCAAAGCATACTATGCACTGTAATTCCTCAATATTCTAACCCCTAACATGGAATGTTACACCAGGAATCTATGCTTTCTATAGCAATTAGCCAGACTAATGGATACATTCTTCCATCACCATCTATACCAATTGCGCTTAACAATTAGCCTTGGAATTTTGTCTTTAAAAAGCATCTATCAATTTCAAAAATCAATCTTAAATGTTTTTGCCCTCTTTTCATGGCACTAAAACAATTTTATAATCTTTTGAACTACAATAATAAAGAAGTATTAATATAATGTATAACATAGCATAATGAAGTAGGAAGTATTAATATGTTGATGAAATTTTCATTTATCACTACTTGTAGCAATGAACTCTCTTAATTTATTGATAATTATAACTCAATTGTTGATCTAGAATTGCTTATCTTTAACTTATATATATAACCTTGTAACTTTACATATTCATTAATATAATTTGTTGCTCTCTGTTTTCTCAATTTCTTCTTTGTTCTTCTACGCATGCTTGAATTAATAAAGATATTGAGGTTTTTTTAACATTCTTCGACTATTTTTTTGGGTACAAATACTAAAATTCTTCAAAATTCTATCTTTAAAGTGTCCAATCAAGAATTTGGCATAAAGCAATTTTAGTTTGTTCATTGTGAAACAAGTGTGATTAGGGTTATAAGTTTTAACCTCAAAACATCTTTCTTTATTATCATATTCAACATACAAAGCTCATGAGCATCTATCAACACATACAAACTTAATTCGATTACTCTCACTTTTTTAACCTAATATTGTATCCAGTATGTACTGAATAATCAGCAGCAACATCTTTAAACTCTTTTGCAATTCCAAACTCTATTCTCAATCTCCACTCATGTTTGCAACATTTGTAGGATTATCCCTAAGATTTAAACTAGGTTTACGCAAAGCTTCATTCGCCTCCTCTTCATTAGGATATTCATTAGTACTAATAACACCACCACAATTTGTTGATTCAATGTCAACTAGATGATGGTCATTTGGAATATCTAAATAGAATTTTGATTGAAAATGTGAACCTTGTTCTTCTATATTTTCATCCATATGTGCACCATGTTCCTCCAAATGTTCATGCATATCTGAACTATGTTTCTTCATATTCTCATTCATTTGTCGACCTTGTTCCTAGGCTTGGTAATTGAGATCGAGCTCGACCCGAAGTGGACAGGCTAGGTAATAAATTGTACCAATTAAAAAATAAAAACTTGATGACTAAAAATTAGCTCCACTAAGGTATCATAGTAACAAGTCTCTTTAATAAATGGTAATTATAAGGTTAAACCATTTACTTTAGTTATTTAGTATTAAAAATAACTTATTAACAATGAGTTAAGAACTAAACTTAGAGAAGAAAATAATATGACAAGAGGAAATTATAGCAGGCAAAGAGTGAGAGTGTACTAACCTTTTAGAGGTAGAAGAAGGTTTTGGGATAAAGAAGGCAAAAGGTTAATGTGTATTCATTGTGGCTTAATAAGACATACTATTAATATGTGTTATAAGAAGCATAGTTTTTCCTTCAATTTAAACAGAGATAGAGAGATATTAGGAATGTAAATCAAATAAAAATTTCAATTTTTGGTGAACCAAAATCCTACGATGAAGTGTTAAAAATTGAGTATGATACAAATACAAAGCCTTCTAAGGTTTCTTTAAATAAGGAACAATATATACAACTGGCACATTTTGATGTAGTCTAAATTTCTAACTATATGGTTTGCACTTAGGATTGAGCAAAATTTTAGATTTGAATTTGACAAATCTAAGCTATAAGTGAGGTAAGGGAAAAAAAGGAACTAAAGTATTTTTTGTGGAAGATATATTCACTCTATACCATTTGGTACTACCATTGCACCTACATATACATTCAATAAAAAAATGAAGCATCAAGAGGAAGTTAGAGCATGTCAATGTATCCAAACAAAAAAAGAAATCTGACAAAAGAAGTTTTTACCTCATTCTTAAAAGTATTATTTTGTCATATACATGAGCTTAATAACATAAACATTCACAGGGGATCACATGAGAGGCAATTCAAAACACATACGTCCCTACATAGGATTGCCTCCCATGTGTAGCCGATAAGAAGAAAGTAGTCAAAACATCCCTCACGAGCCATGAATTATTGTTAGGGAGGAGCTGGTCTATTATCTTTTTCTTCATTTTCTCCTAAGTGTCAATGGGATGTCTACCCACACTGATGTCATTGGAAGTTCTCGCTCTAAACCACAGCTTTCCATCTTCCACCATATATATAGTCGTGATTGACACCTTCTCCGAATCGGACATCATTGTTGCTGCAAAGTATTGCTCTATATCCCACAAGAAATTTTTGAGCTCCTTAACACTTCACTTGCCATAAAAAATTTAAGGCTCTCACATTCGGCACTCCCAAATCCTCTTTTGTCCTCATCAAATCCTCTATTTGTTGTTGTAATTGTTGGATTTGTGTCTTCAAAATCTGGAGCCGAGATGAGTAGAAAGTGACATCTTCCTCCCCTTGAGGAATTAGCTTTATGAGTCTCTCCATTTTGTTGACACGTTCTATCAAATTGTTGTCTCTTGTCATATCAAAATGTGGCTCTAATTTTAGTTGTTACAAAAGTTTTTCCTAGACATCAAACTTATACCAAAGTTATGCCTACTCATTTGTAGGCAACTTCACTTATTAAGCAAGACCCAGTCTTTCCACGTGATTATTAACCAACAAAATCTTGTTTTCGAATGCCTTAGTGTTTAACTCTCACGCTGAAGTAAGAATACTACAAAAACATTAAATTTTTATAGGCAATAATAAACACACAAGAGCTACGGTAAAAAATAACCTTTATTACTTTTCCAAAAGTATACAAAAGAATGTCCTCTCTCAATGTGTTTCCTTCCTCTCTGTCTTTTCCTCTGGAGCAAGGCTCAAATAAGTTATTTATAGATACTTCTAGCTTTACAATTCATAATTTTAATTGAATTGAACTAACTATATCACATTTATCCTTATCAGTTTAGATCACACTAACCAATAGGGTGACATGCTCATCTAAATAGGACTTTATCTGATAGGATTTATCTACATCACGACTAACAAGATAAGATATTACATTTAATTAAGAAAGATACATCCATATCTATGAAGAACTCTATTATCTTCCTCCCACATGGTCTTTATCTTTTAGAGTTGAAATATTTTTCTGTCAATGTGCACCAATGCATGCCAACTCATAATCAATGTTCATTTTTCTTGCCTACTAGAAAGTTTTTACATTGTTTCGTCATCCAGAGTGTTAAACATTGGTTAAGGATTTCCAATACTCGCATGATTTCGCAATTAGGACTTAAAGATGTAACAATCTATCCACTCTGGACAAAATTAGGTTTGCCTTCTACACCTGTTGTTATACACAAGGTCGTGCTTCTTCTTTGCCTTGCTTGCTTTCTATTTTTCTTTTTTCCCCTTATCTTCCTCATGTGAGAACGGTTCATACTCCTTATAATAATAGTCGAAACATTATGTAGTTAATGGGTATTCAATTCCTGATTTTATGGTAAGTCTTGGTGTACTTGATGGAGCACATTCATATAAGCGTTCTTGCAAATTTTTTTGGGTCCCCTAAGCTTCTTTTCTCTTCTGAAAGCCTACACCATCGTATTGAGAATTGAGAGCCTAGAAGAATTTCAAAAACCCAGCTCTTTAAGCACGAACAACAATGGCAGGTGGTATTTCGTTTTTCTTTTGCATTTATTTTATATGTTATTCTAATGTATATTATTGTTGAATATATGTTAGAATATGATTACACCTCAATCCCCTGAATGTAGCCATATAAAGCTTGCCGTGTAAAATATTGCATATGTAGCACATCAAATTAATATTCAAAGCATCATTGAGTTTCTTTGGAATAGGTAAAAGATAAGTTCTTGTTGACATTTGCACGTAGGTACCCTTTTGTGGCCTGACAGCTTTGTTTTAGGCATGGTACCCACCGCCATATTTTTCAAAGCACATGATCATGTGCTTAGAACATGCCGAAGAACCAACCGGGAGATGTAAAAAGATATATAAAGAAATCGAGAGCTTGTACACAGTAGATATATTCAACAGTCCTTGTGATATTTCTCTATGAGTAGAGTTTTGCTGTATATAGCTGGTTGACATATGTTGTCACTATTCTGAAGATTGCAAGTTTAAATCATTGTGCAGGATGTTCTCAATTTGAACCCCTAGCTAGCTTGTCATATTATTCATAACTTACTAGTTATTTGAAAGGTTCTCTGAAAAGGCCTTTCCGAAATACTCCCTCCTATCCAAAATAAGTGTCGTTTTAGAGATATGCACACTTATTAAGAAAGTTAGTGAGATGTTTGATATACCCTTATTAATTGCATGTTGAATTGCCTTGAAAATGTAATCTGTATAATTAGGATGTGAGAGAAATTAAAGGGTAATTTTGGAAATAAAATTATAAACATATATGAAAAATCGTGAACGACATTTATTTTGAATGATTAAAATCCCTCTAAAATGACACTTATTTTGGATAAGAGGAAGTATTTTTTAATAAAATATATAATCTTATTATATATTAACGTTCATTATAATATTAAAAATATTTAATAATTGATAAATTTGTCTAATCATTTTAATAAATATATTATTACAATCTAGTTATAATAGACTATATCATGTGTTTAACACTTAATCATATAATAAAATAGTTCAACAAAAGATTATATTTTCATATTATGTAATATTTTAAAGTGATTTTAAACCATAAGAATATTTTTTTGAATTGAATAAAACGAAGAGAGATCAAATTCTTATAATTTTAATTGGATCAAATCTCAAAATAGTTTAAAGATTGGACCAACTAATCCGATCTGGCTTTTTACAATAACGTATCAAATGACGAACGTGCCTACCACAAACATTTGATAAGGAATGAATAACCTCAATGCTACGTTTGGTTACTGTCCATAGCCCTGCGGACAGTGGACAAGGACGCAAAAGTCCTGTCCTATATCATGTTTGGTTGCTGTCTGATGATAGTTTTTGTCCTGTCCTAAAAGGACATAGACACAAAATCTTGTCCGATCGTTTTCTGTGGTACAGAAAACACTGTCCAACGGACAGATTTGGTAAAAACGCGTCTACCTTGATTTGTTTACGTCTGAAACCAAAACGCAGGCGCCGCTGGTCTTCGTCTACGCACGGTAAGCTTTTTTGTTGTTTCTTTTTCAGATGCTTGTCTCCTTTTCCCGAATCTTTTCTGGACACCTTCTAACGCATCTGTGCCTCCTCAACTCGAATTTTCCTCTCTTTCTGAAGTTGAAGTCTGGAACACGACCATTGTCGCAGAGCTATGGAAGTTGGCGAATCCTCTGCTTCTTGTTCATCCACTAGCGACATCTGGGCCATGCTAGGTAACACCCCACCTTCTTTTCTTTTCTTTGTTGCTTAGTATACTCTGTTTGCTTTCAAGAACATGGCTTTAGAGACTGCTACCTGTCCTGGGCCTATATTGGCTCTTAAAATCCAAACTTTTCTTTATTTAAGTCGATTTGCGCAGAACCCATTTCTTTATGAAATCCTGTGAGCAGAATAAGTTATGGGTTTTTTGTTCTCTTCGTTATTGCAATGCGATTTATTGCCCAAGACGTTTGAGTTGAAGATAGTAAGCCCCATCATTCAATTCACGACCCTGGTGGATTGATAAGTTGGAATTTCTCATTTTTCATCTTTAGCACAATAAGTTATCTCTGTAATGTGAAGGGACTGTTAAACAATTTCGGCTTCTTGCATGGATGCTGCTGTTGCTTGAATGTCTTTGCATTCACTAGTAATCTTTGAGATTATTTATTGCCGATTGATTGCATATTTATATTCCTATGTGTGAAAAAATGTTGCTTTATAGTTTGAAAGAAGGAATTTTGGCTACTAAAGCATCCAAAGGGTAAAGCTAATACTGTTCTTGTTATATGAAGATGACAATTGTTCACACAGGGTTCACGATATTGGATCCTATACTGATTGCTTTCTTCATTGTTTCAGTGCCATCTGATTCTAGATTTCCTGATGTTGAGATAAGATCAAATGAAATGCTGATCTGTTCGGCTGTTACAACCTCTTCTTTTGAGAAGCTTGAATGGTGCCAGATAATGAGAAATAGTGATCAAGGCTCGGCTACATTGCAGAATAGGAGGTGATTTACATCCATTAGAAAAGCTTTTCTAAAATTTCCTTTTTTCTTATGATTTTACACATGCAAATATCTCAGTCTCACCTGGAAATATTTGGTGGAGGTTGGCTAGGTTACAAAAGAGTACTTCCTTGATGGGAGATGAAAATTCTTAGTTCGGTTCAGTTGAAGAATTTCCAGTTAGTTTCCTAGGCTACCAGTAACATGATTGAGATGAAACTCATCCTGGCGGCTTCAAATCCATTAATGTTCTTTACACTAGCCAATCGTAGGGCCTGATTGTTCAAAAGAAAGAGAAATATTTCTCTTTACTGCAACTTGTTTTAAAAAATAGAACAAGATGTTCCCTTTATTTCTTCTCTCATGCTTGATAAGGACGGACATCTCAGTGATTGTAAAGTTGGGCTTTGATTTTATGCAAAGCATCTCAGTATAAACTTTTTCATGCGAAGCATTATGTCCACAATACATGATTCTTAGGAACTTTTTGTCAAGTGGTAATTTTAATATGCTATTGTTAGAATGTACGTTTTTTCTCCTACATAAGATTTAGTTTTCTAATTTACATCACTGATTACATATATTTCACTTCTTGATAGCTGCTATTCAAGCCATTGTTGAGTGTTCTCAATTCCAAATTTGCAACTTCTCTCTTTCTTTTTTTAAATAATTTTATGGATTTCACTGTAGTTCAAATACGATATACATTGATGAGGCTGCAGTCCATAAAGAAGATGAGATTTGTGTCACAAATGGTAGTGAAATTATTTTTGGTCCTGATAGAGAAGGTGAGCTTTTGTCCATCTTTTCGTAATCTTATTGTACATTCTCAAGCGTGATTTACATGATCACCATGCAATAGAACTGTTTTTGTGCAGAGTACTTTGCTGAAATTTTTAGATCACTTAGTGAATTTAATTTGTATGGGCGTAGTAATATTGCACTATTGAAGCTATAGCTTCAAGAATTCAACAGAATGCATATATCAGACCCTGATGGCTATGGGAAATAGAATGGTGATATCCAGATACTAAAGTATAGACATTCTTTGTTCTTTTGCTAAAACTTCCTACTTTGAACTGGTTGCACCTCTTCTGTGTTTGCTCTGCATCCTTTTTCTTCCCATTCTTGCTACTACTCTCTCTCTCTCTCTTTCTCTCTCTCTGTTCTTCTTGATTTGCTCTGGAAACAAATGTTATCCTAAAGACGTCTGATTTCAAATTTTGTGATAGTTTTGATTCATCAAATGCATATACTTCAATTCTATGGATTGCTAGCCTGAGAAGCCATAGGTAATATTTTGACAACTCATGGCCGAACAATCATGTGTACTTGCGTTGTAGGGTTCCTCAGCTACAGATTTAAAGTAATTCCTCGTTCAGAATCTTGCATGCAGCAGTTGAAGGTGGGTAATTATGTTAACAATCTATAATTGTAATAGTTGTCCTATTGCTATGTCCATTCCATTGGATTCTTTTTAATAGATACTTGTCCGAATATAATAGTTATTCATTGTCTTCCAGATCTCAGTAGATGTTGAGCATGCAAAATGCAGCATTTGCTTAAACTTATGGCATGATGTTGTCACTATAGCTCCTTGCTTTCATAATTTCTGGTCAGTTTTTCTTTTTATAATTTGTTTTGTAAGTTTATGGTATTGTTGTTTTCTTGTTGTTGATTACTAATTCAGTTCTGCTCTCTAATTCAGTAATGGATGCTTCTCAGAGTGGTTAAGGAGATCTCAGGAAAAGCATTCAAATGTATTGTGTCCTCAGTGTAGAGCAGCTGTACAGTTTGTTGGTAGAAACCATTTTCTTCATCGTATAGCAGAGGTGATATCATATATCTTATTTTTTCTCTGGCTGTAAATCCTTGATTGCGCTCTCTAATTCTCTGACATTGAGCACATCACTGTTGGTTGGTATATGCACTTGTGCACATAGAAAAAATTCTGTTTACCTTCCTTACATTGTCATCAAGTTACATTTCTGGGTCATCTTTGGTTGTTATGGTACAATTGTGGTATCATAAAGTATCTTTGCTTGCTGCTTTGATTTGTAGTTGATATAAACATATGCTTCATACATATTTTTGTTAATTTCTGTTCTACCTTTTTTTTTTAAATTTTAAATTGATTAATAAGAAGAAGAAGATAAAAGAACAAAGGCTTGGAGAGCCATAAAGACTCTCCTACATCAAGAAGTATGTCCAGAAAATGACAGCGTTTTTAAACACATAAAGAGCTCGACAAATAAAGATGACAGCATTTGCAAAATACATCTAAGCTCAAGGCACACGACGGCGTTTCATAGTATTTCCTTTTATAAGCCCCATTGTTAAGCAAAAGTGGTAAAAGAATTCCCCAAAATACGATTGTCTCTTCCTATTTTACCCGATTAGGGTTGGGAGTTCCAGAGATCACCAACATGTTGAGGGACACCCATGAGAGAATCGTGAAGGGGAATCGCAGATCCGTTAGCTAGAAAAATAGGTGAGATCAGTCCTTTATAAACAACGTTCCTATTTGTCATATTTCATGTTTGACAATGGAAGCTCTTCGATGCAAAGTGAGGACGCTTTTCTCATGTCTCTTCTTTTACCAGTACAACAGCTGAGTGCATCAAGCAGATGGGTTCGCAACAAAAAAACCCCATGCCAAAATTGCCTCACCCCTGTTCTACCTTTTTTATTGGTAGCAGACAAGTATTGAATGTGTAGTTTTCTGCCTACCTAGATCACCTTGGCCTTTGTCATGTCAGCAGTAATCATTAAAGGGAAAGTTGCCACTGAAAGGGCTAATAATTGGAAGTAATGGTACATTTCAAAATGTTGCTGATAATGTAGTCCCCCTGTCTTGAAATTTTCATTATTAACATTTGTATGTCACATTTTATTCATTTATCTGATGGTGTCACTTGTATCTTCTCTTCTTTTCATCATTTCGATTTGCTTTTCACTGAATTGATTGATTGCATCGGTTAACCCATTGTTTAATGTTTGGTAAGCTGAAACATGGTGGGATGTAATTTAAGATTTAATAAACCTAGTCTAATTAATGAGCTTTAAATTGCATGGCTAATGTAATAGTGATTACGTTTTTGAGAAAATAAATCCTTACGTAATGTAATGCACTTGCCATGAAATTTCAATTTTTATGTCTAATGGAACTCATAAATGGATGATTGAATTTACTGCATACAATATTATAGTTTCCATTACATTATGCCTAAAACCACATTAATGTTGTGTTCATGGAGCATAGCCAGGTAGTATGCTTTATTCACATTTATTAAATTGTTCTGCAATCTGATAACTTATTACTGGTTTTTTATCTAGGACATATTACAATCTGATCCTGCATTGAAACGACCAGATGAAGAAGTTGCTTTGTTGGATTCTTATGCATCTATAAGATCAAATATGGTTAGCCATATCATTTTGTTTATAATTATTGATGCTAGAGTTCCATATATATCTTTTAGCTAAGATCATGAGAAATCGAAGATTGCCTTAGTATTTTAATAAAATGCACTGGTTTAAGTGTTTTGCCAAGAGGTATGACAGGAAGGGTGTCTTAGAGTGTAGGCCTACTGTGGCTATTATCAAGCACATTGTGCTTGGAAAGGTTTCAGTTTGTTCTTAAAGTCTTGCTTTTACATTTTTAATCATATAACAATGTGATTTGATACATCTCAATGAAGCCTTGTTTGGAAGAATATAATATTGTTTCATTTTATTTTTTGAGCAGTTGTAAAAACTTAAAATGAGTAAAGTAAGTTTGAAAATGCTTTCTTAATTTCTTTTCTTATACTTCTTCCTCTTTGAAATTCTCTTGCCAAAATGTTAGGGGTTGAGACTGGTGATTTTTTAGTAGTTACCATGTGGTGCTCAAGTTTATGTTGGCCAAAATTTTGTTTTGATATGACTTCATAACTTTGTGCTCGCTTGCAACATAATATTGTAGTTATTGAACTATCTGAAGGCTCTTGATTAGTCTAAAGGATACTGTGATGGTAAAATTGAACATATTATAATTGATCATCCAATAGTCTTTGCAGTAATAATTTATTGGTTCATTTTGCATGAGGTGGTGAGTTATTTGCCTTGGTAATTCTCTGGAGTCCTTAGTTGTTTTTCATCTTTGGTTTATGTATGTGAATAATAGTAAAATGAAACAGCTGCTATGTTTTAGGTCATTCAAACTGGAAAGAAGCTTTCTCGGAAGAGGACACGTCCAGTGCCTGATTATGAAACCGAGGATGTAGAGCTCCCATGCCCACAGTGTGGTACTTTTGATTACAAATACATCTGTGATTGTTTAGATATCATTCCATTCTTGGGAATTCTTTTTTGTTTGATGTTTCCTGAGATTGGTATGTAGTCCATCCATTTTGAGGTTCATGTAGGATGCTAAGATCATAAACCAGTGACTGCAGCAGTTGCACATGAACATGTAGTACATTAATGAATGAGAGAGATAATATAACAAAATGCTAGAGAGGTCAAGAGAAAGATGTTAATTGGTATACATTATCTTTTGAGTTTTTGATTCACAACTACAGCCAATTTCAAAATGGCGTTCTTACAGAACAGAAGAACGGTTTGCATAGATATTATTCATGGTTCTTCCTGATCTGCCTTGTGAAAAGAGTGGACACTCAAGTTTTGAATCCCATTAATAACTTAGGCTTTGAATGTTGTCTAGGAAGTGTATGTACTTAGATGTATAGTTTGCATTGCATATAAATAGTATATGTAATTCTTAGATATATAGTTTGCATTGCATATAAATACTATATGTAATTGTAAGTATTGCTTACCTTATCATTAATGCGTTGCAGCATTTAGTTTTTACTTGGCATTACATGTATTCTGTTCTAGTTCATGTAATCTTTTGATTCTTCTTGTTCCTAATAATTGTTTTTTTGTGGAGATCAGGTACTGAATTTAATGGTTTCCGCTGTAATAGTAATACGATTCATTTACAATGCCAAGGCTGTGGGGGAATGATGCCTTCTAGAACAAATATCAATGTTCCACAACACTGTATGTTGGAGGGTTTGATTGTTTTTTTGAAGTCAATTCAATTGATTTATACTGTGGATTACCTGTAATTGATAAAACTATTTGTTTCAGTGAGTTTTTGGGCTATGCTACATGAACTCTTCCTCTCTTTCTGTCTCCTTTTCCCTTCCCATTTTCTAGTTCAAACAGTAGTCTTCTTCCTTCTTGTTTATAACTCCTGGGGTTCAGATAGACGTTAAATGAGGGAACCAAAGTTAGGAACTAATGTAAATGCTTCAAACCAGATTGCTTAGTTTAAATGTTACTTTTCAGTATTTCAGGGCATAAAAGAGGTTTCTTGCATTCTTTTGGACTTTTAAAAATTAAAATTACTGTTAATAAATATGGACCGTTTTGCTTGGCTCTAATATGGTTTTAGAAGCTACTGAACGTAAAATATAAAGGAGATGAGCCCTGAGAAAGGGGTTATATAATAATTCTAAGGACTCTATGTTGTGTTTTCTTAGGTTTGTGAGTGGAGAACATAAATGACTTGGTTGCTTCTACCTAAGCATATTGTTGTCAACCTCTTGCAAACAGGTTTAGGATGTGATAGAGCATTTTGTGGTGCTTATTGGCATGCTCAAAGGGTTACCAGAAGTGATTCTCACTTGATATGCAACTATGATGATTTTAAACAGGTATGTCCTAAAGTACTTGTCTCTTGTTGTGCTCAATTGTTGTTGTGTACTTTTAAGTGCTAATTTGTTTCCTTTAGTAGAATAGCATAGGAGTAGATCAATTCGACTATGTTGAAAATCTCATTATATGCCTTTTCGCAATGCACTTGCTTCACATCCACCTCTTATTATGTGCCTGATATTTTTGCGATTGAGGCTTGTGTTGTGGTTTTCTACTCGGACGTTTTGATCAAAATACAATATTGAAGTCAAGCATCTGTGTGTTGGTAATATTAAGTTGCTCATTTATAGAGATTACAGTTATCAAGTCAATGATGTTAAATCACTTTGGTTTCTCATAGAACCAAAAGGATGTTAATCATTTATTTCAGTCAGTCTCTGCCATTACCGCTTCCCTTTTCTCGACAATCCTCTTGCTTTAGTTGGTCTTATCTGTTCTATATAGTGTGACAGTTCTGCTTGACTGTGATGGTTCTCAAGTACATTGTTACTTAGTTGTTTCTAGTGTGTGTCATCTTCTTGTTCATCACAAGTTGCTATACACTCCGAGAAATGGAATATTATGTGTACTGTCCAACATGCAAATTCTGGTCCACCACATAATCTTTTGTTGACCGCTTCTCTCATCTGATATCCACCACTGGAATGCTATTTCTTCAGAAGTTATGTTGCGTCATGATTCCTTCTACTGTATGCAGGAGGGTGGTGGACATATAGTTTTAGCATGCCTTTTAAAGATTATACATTTTTGTCTTGCAGATCTCGGAACGCACTATTTCAACAATGCCGTTTTTGGTTCATGAAACAAATAGGCATGAACAAGAAGTATGAACTCTGTTTCATTGTTATTCCGCACTTTGTTAATCTTAACAACTATCACACGCTTAGCCAACTGCTTCCCAGATCACAGAGAGGTCTATCACAAAGATGGGAAGAACATTGCAAGATGTCATTTCAGATTGGATTGTGAAGTTGGACAACAGAGAAATTGGTGAGTAGATGTATTCTTTGTTTTGTCTAATGGCTCAACAACTTTAGGTCCGAAAATCAAACTTCAAACAATTATGAAATCAACTTTATAAAATGAAAGCATCTGATAACCGTTGATTCAGCACCTGTTTACATCCTAGTCTTGATTTAGCAGACAAGCACATGCTTGCTTCCTGGTTTACGGCACTTCGTTCTAATTAAGACAACTTTCTAATATCTGCTGCATGCAGATCGGACAAGGATGCCGTTGAATCACGCTGAGATGATAACTGGTGGAACACATGTTTGCAAGTAAGGCATATATGATACTACAAGTTCTTCATTTGTTTCGCATGGATTTTCAGACATTCTAGTTTTAGACATGTTGGTATCTGGATGCAGTGAATGTTTCAACAAACTGGTCTCATTCCTGCTTTATTGGCTCCGCATATCAATGCCCAGACATGTAAGTGTGGGTGCATCATTCTAAATGCGTCTGGTTCGGTTCTGTTCTATTCTGTCTACTACTACTGAAACATTCAGTGACCGTATGTGTATAGCATCTTCCAGCAGATGCAGCTAAGAGGGAAGATTGTTGGTATGGGTATGCATGCAGAACACAACACCATAACCAAGAACATGCACGTAGAAGGAACCATGTTTGTCGTCCTACCAGGGGTGCTGGTGCTGGTGCTGGTGCTGCTAATTTTTAGAAGAACATTATTGTCATGTTATCATTTTTGTCTTGGGCCTGTTTCGGAGATCAATAACAATATTTTTGGGTTGAATCGGTCCGGCTTGGCCCAAAGTATGGTCAAAACCCTGCCTGTCCTTGCCTGGTTGGGATGGGAAGACCAAATTAAACATATGATGTCTTAGCTTGCCAGACCTGACTTTGAAGGCTTGACTGATTTTCACTTACACTAAAACTGTTCAACTAGTTAAGTTGACCTTACAAATGAATTGTGTGTGTATATAAATGACATATTGGTAATAGCCTTCCCCTGTAAAAACTGTGGAAGTATTTAAAATAATGCTAATTAAGGTTAATTATTATTACGTTATTTGGTTGCACAGAGAAATGTTTAGTTAATAGTCTAAAATTGTCCATGTTTAAATATATAGGTCTAGTCTAGAGCCTAGAGTCTAGACTTGAAAAATGAATGGAAAGGGAATTAAAACGACAAGCGTTTGTTGGGGACCATCACCATGTGGTAGTTAGGCCTATGCTATTTATGTTCACCCTACTTCTACCTACCCAACTCTTTTTTATCATGTAAAATAACATCAATATTATTAAATTACCATTACCATCATAATCATTATTCAATAAACAATGTTTTATTATATATTTACGTAGATCATCACATTCAGTCCGAATTCTCGTAATAAAGCAGAATCTGAAAGGTCTGATAATATGCAGTCTTATATACTCCCTCCTATTCAAAATAAGTATCGTTTTAAATAAATGCACACTTATTAAAAAAGCTAGTGAAATGTTTGATATGCCCTTATTAATTACATGTTGAATTGCCTTAAAAATGTAATATGTATAATTAGGATGTGAGAGAAATTAAAGGGTAATTTTGGAAATAAGATTATAAACATACATGAAAAATCGTGAACAACACTTATTTTGAATAATTAAAATCCTTATAAAATGACACTTATTTTAGATAGGAGGGAGTATTTACTTAAAGTAAATCTATGATAAGTGACTAATCATGTTTTTTTTCTTGCAAAAAGCAAAGTCTTAATTGGTAATAATTCCAAAAGCTTGCAAGTGGTTGAGTGTATATGTACACCTATAAATATAATTGAGGGGAGGCCTGGGTGTGTTCATGCATAAATGCTACCAGACATTTTTTCCACCTCATTTGTCATCGTCAATACATATATTATATTATATAAATAGACAGAAGCTATTATCATGTGACGTTGAGAAGAAAACAAGTGAGTTAGGTAAGTGTAAGGTATGAGCTATCTTCCATTTTCTTTCCTTTCCTTTCCTCCCAAAAAACAAAACCCTTCTAGAACACAGTCTCTACCTAATTAAGTTCTATGCTTCCACATGTAATACATTCTTATTATATGGTTCTAGTGTAAAGAGAAAAAGATAGAACCCTAGAATAAACCCTAGTAACTTATAATTAGTAAGTAAGAATAAGACAAGTTCATATATATATATATATATATAAGGAGGCAGAATCGGCAGGGATTTATGGGAAGATACAGAGAGTAGTTGTCTATCTGACGTTACCAATCTACCAACCAAAAACCGCTCTCTCATGTTCTTTCCAACCTTACACCACATGACAAAACCCTCCTACCATACCCTACCATCACAACTGTCTCTTCTCTTTTGTGTGGGAGTACTAGACCCACCCCTCCCTCCAGTTCTTTCATGTTCCTTGTTCCTTCTTCATTGAAGACATCCTTGTTCTGCAGATGTATGTATGATCAAGAGACTTGTGCTAACCACTTTAAGCAAGGTCGAAAATGGTGGAAGTCCAAAACATCAGCAACTTACTTCCTTCGCCATTTTCTTTTTAATTAACTTCTCATTCGTTCCCATTACTTTGCAATTTTATCTGTCTGTCTCATGTGCATGTGCCTAGTTGCGTACTATTACTTCTACTGTGAAACCATCCAAACAGAGTTTAGATCAGCTATATTGTTCTGAGTTGGTAGATTTTCTTACCCAAGTCACATAGTAAATACAAGTATTTGGTGAGCAGTAATGGTATATAACATGTACGAGTCCTCTGACAACCTAACCTCTCATTTAGTGCTCATGTCCATCCAGAAACATTTTTCACAGTTCCATTCAGGAGTATCACAGCTACCAAGTTGACTGTTATATTGTACCCTTCACATAAATATCACTTTTTTGTCTTAAGTAACCACGCAACCAGCTAATTGGCAATGGCTAGGACTCGTCCACGTTGAACTGGAAATCGTTGAGCATGTTAATTATGATATTTCATGAACTGCAATTTTTTGTTTTGAGGTCTACATGGTAATTATATAACGTGAATACTTGTATGATCAGAAGCAAAAACACTCCCAGACATGAAAATGGCAAAAATTCTAAGACTTCCATAGAATTTTACAACTATATCAGAGAGACTTAACAGAAACTGAGTCTAACTGGTTATTAATTAGTAAGTCCTGATGAGATTCCAGAGTCATGCTCAGGCCTGTAATATCTGTAGAGGCAATCTGCAATTCCTGTGGCTGTTTTCATGGGATGGCAGGTGCATGTTTGACTATTCTGGAACCCTAGATTGCAACACAAACATACAGCTTCCGTAGTTGTTGCTGTCAACATAGGCCATAAGAACTGTTGCTGCTTGATCTGTTGTAAGCTTTTATGCTTTGACTGATCATTAAGGTTGAGAGGTGGAACTTGGGGTTGGTGGTCTGGAACTGGAAGGCCTATAGAGAGCTCAAGGCTGAGTTCTGGATATATTTCTTCTGTGGTCATTCCACTGCTACTGTTGGAATCTTCGGCTGATGAGGAGTCTGTAATAACCTTCATATTTGAACTGTCGCTATTTGCAACCTTAGTGGCAGTACTGTTGCTGATGAAGTCTGGTAGATTAACAAAAGGTGCCAATGAATTTTGTGCGTCTAGTATCTGAAAGCTACTATCGCTCATGTTGTTGCTTGTCTTTTTGCTAGTATTGTTCTTGGTGGTGGCGGTGGTGTTACTGGTATTAGTGGGGGATGCGACGGCGGAGTTGAGTGGACGGTGAGTCTGAGGATCAATCCCACGGCCATAAAGCTTTCTCTTGATATGGGTGTTCCAGTAGTTCTTTATCTCATTATCTGTTCTTCCAGGTAGTCGAGCAGCAATAAGAGACCATCTGAATCATACAGACGATGTTCAATAATGGTTCTACACCACGCGAGAGGCTTTTAATGGCAATTTACTAGTGGAAGTAATCAAAAAGGGGAAGAGTAGAGATACGTACTTGTTGCCAAGTAAGCCGTGAAGGCTGATGATGAGTTCATCTTCTTCTCCAGTGAAGTTACCTCTCTTGAGGTCTGGTCTCAGATAGTTTATCCACCTAAGCCTACAGCTCTTACCACATCGAAGCAAACCTGAGATGGAAGTGATTGATGATCATCAATTCAAAACCAAAACAATCTAAAAGAATAAACCATATATTGAGATTAAGATGAGGGATTACCAGCAGCTTTAGGGAGAGACCTCCAACACCCTTCACCATGAAGTTTGATATAGTTGATGAGACGCTCGTCTTCCTCTTTGGTCCATGCACCTTTGTTGGTGTGTTCTTTCTCACAACAAGGAGATCTACCCATTTCTCTTCTGTGCGTGTCCACTCTTCTCTGATAGAAACCAAGATATAAAAGAGTAAAAGGAAGGAGGAATTTGTGGGGGAAAAAATAATGGAGACAAAGTGGAGAATATGGAGAAGAGAGGAGAGAAAGGAATATAAATGAATGGAAGGAGTTCGTGAAGGAGGAGAGTAAGATATAGCAATTGACTCTGGACCCTCATTTTTTTAATAATTTGCTCAATAAGATTTATTTAATCTTATGTTCTTGAAGCATATTGTGATGGCAATTTGACCGAGTTGGTAAGAAGAGAAAGACGTGTGGCTACAATTACGTTAGTGCTGGATTTGGTAGGTAGCTCTACTTTTCATGTAGTTGGGAGAGCCAAGCCAGAGTGCTTTTTCTAATTATTTTTGTTTTTTTTTTCTGATTTCCCTTCTTACGTAATAATTATCACATGGGACAATTATTTCATTAACTTTATAATATTCTTGTCTGTTTGAAATATATATATATATATCGTCTCATTTTACTCAATCATTTCTCTATTACGTAGTAAAAGAATATTAGGGTTCATTCAATTTTCCTAATTTTTGACTCAATTGAAGTGTTAGAAGATTAGGGTTCATTTAATTTTCCTAATTTTTGACTCAAATGAAGTGATAGAAGATTAGGGTTCATTCAATTTTTCTAATTTTTGACTCAAATGAAGTGATAGAAGATTAGGGTTCATTCAATTTTCCTAATTTTTGACTCAATTGAAGTGTTAGAAGATTAGGGTTCATTTGTTTCTTTTGTTAATCTTTCACTTAAATGAAGTATAAGATGATATTAGGGTTCAATTTTTT
Source organism: Erythroxylum shatona (assembly GCA_027568895.1). Lineage (NCBI taxonomy): Eukaryota > Viridiplantae > Streptophyta > Magnoliopsida > Malpighiales > Erythroxylaceae > Erythroxylum > Erythroxylum shatona. Next base: position 209,911 of record JAOSBK010000206.1, on the reverse strand, counting down.
TTAATCTTTTACCCAAATGAAATATAATAGGATTAATAGGGTCTTAAAATCTTTAAATTACTCAAATGAAGTATAACAAGATTAGGGTTTATTCGTTTCTTTTTTAATCTTTTACTCAAATGAAGCATAATATAATTAGAGTTCTTTCATTCCTTTTTAGGAACTTAATTATACGATTATATAAAATTTGAGATCATTATGTCATATGAATTGATTATCGAACTATACATGTAATAATATATCATCAAATTCTATAATCCTATGGAAAGAAAACTAAATGAACGAACCCTAATCCTAATCCTAACTTAGTCCAATCAAACTATGCATAAATTAAAATTTGGCCTTTAATTTACATATGAATAGGACGGCCAACATTAGGTACATGGTCATGTTTAAAATTTACTTTCAATGCCAACATTTAAGTGATTGACATTTTTAGTGAGATTTACATGTTTATAATAATAGGAGCTTAGAAGTTGTATCTCTCAAATTGAGAGGTATGTTCTAGTGGGGTGCACTGTTATGTTACATAGGATAAATATAATGTCAAAAATAATGGAGGACCCGTCAGACCCAAAAACATTACCTAATTTATGCTGACTTACCGAACATTTTTGGTTTTTGGACACTTGTCACTTTCTCCTTCTTTCTTTTCCCCAACCTTGTCCACCTTCTTCTTCCCTTCTTTACTTTTAATTTCTTCTTGTCTACACACGTAAGATTAGCTTATGATCTTTTATATGGTTTTGGGAGATAAAAGGATTCTAGAAGAACATCTCCAACTTGTTCCTACTTACTCTTGTCAATTTCATGAGCAAAATTTTAACTAACTCCCCTACCTTCCACCATTGAGATTATATCTGTGGGCCTTCCATCACTCCATCCATTTAATTGTTTGTAGTTGGTTGTTAGTTTGTTTAATATTGCAAGAGCCATAATAGTGCTTAAGTTTAATTTGTTGGATATTTTTGACTTTTTTTTATAAAGTTGGACAATATTTAATTGTATTTTTCAGTCTTTTAATAATTTACATACAATATGTTACATAATTTCATCCGGATAAAAATAATAAAGTGATCCAATAAATCATCTAAGTCAATGGGTAGAAGTTCAGGAGAAAAATAGACCCCGAACAGTGTGGACCAGACTCATATCGGGCCTATAATAGGGAAGCCCGATATGGATACTGTATAGAAAGATTGAGGTCTCTTGCAGTTGCTTATGTCATTCGTAAGTATAAGGATTCTCTAACCCATTAAGGGAGCTTATGTTTTGAGAAAACTGTAGAAAGACGTTGATCGTATCTTGAGGGGTAGTTCTCATGAAGACGGCGGTAGATTCGCGGTCGTTTTGACTTTGAAAAGCTCATTTGAAGTTATGAAATTGAAATCAAGTATTTTTTGCATTTCTTCATTTATTAGCCTTTCACTTTCGATCCGGGATACGTAACTAAGGTCTCGTTACGTGTTACACCTTAGTTACACATGGAATCAGGCCTTTTCAATTTTCCTCTATAAGGTTCTCGGAGAGTTAACTTCTATTTTTCAATTTTTTCTTGCTTATTATTGTATGAAATTAGTATAAAGGTGTTTAACCTTGAGAAACAGGGTGAAAACGAGCCTAAAAGCACCAAAAACTGAACTGTAACTCACCAAAAATTGTCATTTTTTGACGACATGGAGAAGTACCATCAGGCGTGTATGGTATACGTGCCCGATATTACATAGTAACAGGGGAGAGGCAGTCATGACTAGCATGTGTGACACATATGTCATGCTTGCGCGACATGCACCGAATGCGTCCCCCTCGCGTCGGACACACACCCCTCACGCGACACACAGCTGACGTCTTTGTGGCGTCAGTCATTGATGTAAGTGCTACAGTAGTATTGACGTTAGCCGTACGAAAATTAAAAAATAAATTGTCAGTTATTAATAACTTGTCAGTTATGTTACATAATTTGATCCAGATAAAAATAATAAAGTAACCCAATAAATGATCTAAGCCAATGAGACGAAGTCCAGGAGGAAAATAGATCCCGATAAGTGTGGATTAGACCTATATTGAGCCTGTGATAGGGAAGCTCAATATGGATGTTATATATAAATGTTAAGGTCTTCTGCAATTGCTCATGTCATTTTTAAGAATAAGGATTCTCTAACTCGTTAAGAGAGCTTACGTTTTGAGAAAAATATAAAAAGACGTTGACTGCATCCTGATAGGTAATTTCCGTGAAGATAGCAGTGGATTCGCGATCGTTTTGACTTTGAAAAACTCGTTTGAAGTTATGGAATTGAAATTAAGTATTTTCTGCATTTCTTCATTTATTACCCTTTCACATTCGATCTGGGATATGTATCTAAGGTCTCGTCACGTATTACACATCAAAATAGAGCGGTGATGTGATCAGGTAGCTAAAAACGAAGATTTTTAGGTTTTTCTCTATAAGGTTCTCGAAGAGTTAACTTCTGTTTTTCAATTTTTTTCTTGCTTGTTATTGCATGAAATTAGTATAAAGATGTTTAGCCTTGTGAAATAGGGTGAAAATGAGCTTAAAAACACCAAAAACTGACCCAAAACTTACCAAAAATTGTCATTTTTAGACGACATGGCGAAGCACCGTCAGGATTGCGTCGTACATATGCCCGACATTACATAATAATGGAGGAGAGGCAGTCGTGATTGGAATGTGTGACACACACGCCACGCTTGTGTGACATGCACCAGACGCATCCCCCGCACGTTGGGCACACACCCCTCACACACAACGGTACTGATGTCAGTCGTACGAAAATTAAAAAATAAAATTTTCAAATTTTCCGTAAGGGTGCCCTGGGGTGGTTTAGATCAGTTTTTAGGTTCAGGAAATTCATAAAGTGAGTTTTTCCATTTTTCTAAATTTGCTACATTAATAACAAATTAAAGTTTAACTATAAAAAAAGAAATTAAGGGGTTTTGAAACTGATTTCGAGTGAATTTTCATATTTCGAACATCACATGAGGGAGATATTTCAAATTTTCGTATCTTGAGTCTCATGTTTAGTGTTCAGGATTGCATAATAGTTATATGGAAAAGTAATTAAGACATTATAAAGTCATTTTTTAGTAAATTTTTGTACAATGAACTTCCCAAAAGAGAGATACATGAGGTTCTCATGTCTTTGGTAGTCGGTTCAATATCTAGTAACGTACGATAATCGCTCTAATGAGATTTTTTCCCTGTGAAAGTCTGAAATGAAGTTTTCAGATAATGTCTTCAGCACTAGTATGTGACAGTGAGATTATGCATTTGGGTTTTGCATTTATTGAAGTTATATTGTCACAAACTATATATCCATAAAAAATGTGAGGATAACATAAAGACATGTCCGTTGTATTGTGGACTTTTTGAGTACTGATGAGGATGTAGTCACCACAGTGACCTTTCGAGTTAATATTTTGAATTGTTCTGCTTACATATTGGGGGATATCTCTAGTTTCATTTTTGGTTATTCTGCTCACAGGTGTTGGCCTTACATGAGATTTTGAGATATGTATAAAGGTATTGGATAGAGGAAAGTCGTTGCTTGAATGATTTTTTCGCCCACAAGTGGTAGTATTATGAGAGTTGATGGTTTGTACTCTGATCACGTTTATGAGGAGATCTAGTTGCATAAATTATGTATTCAACCCACAGGTATTTTATAATATGTGTGACAGAATTCTCGATATAGTTACTATTTAATGGATTTGAGTATCGATGTTGTCCTACATTTGTATTCATCTAAACATTGTCATTTTGCAATCACCTTTTTGGTTAACAATATTAGTGTCATCATTGAAACCCTGACCGGTTTCAATACGAATAAGTAGACAGAGGATGTATTGAATGCTATGGAGATAGTTGAAATTGATATGGCCATATGGACAGATATGCCATCTCTATTTATATCCATGAGCTCGAGAGCTCATAAAGTAGCTTATGTAGCCTGGGATTAGTCTAACAAATTATGTTTAATAACCATTAAGAGATCCATACCTGACCATCTGCTTAGTGGACTTCCTGACATAGACATAATGAAGAAGTTTCTTAGTAATATCTCCAAGAGGTACATAGTCTCACGTAATGTTGAGATGAGTGTCTTGATGAAAAAATTATTCTTCATTAGGTATACGGGAAAAGGGAGAGTAATGAAGTACATATCAAGAATGGTCTATTTTCACAGTAGTCTAAACGTGTTGAATATTCCCTTTCCTTATGTCTTCATAATTCACTAAACTCTGAATGCACTCCCTCCAGAATTTGGTAATCTAGTGATGACATATTATTCATTAGATGAGGAATCGGACTTCAATGTTTTGATCGCCCACTGCATTGCTGAGAGGGGAACTCAAGCTTGCTACTCCTACAATCCTCAAAGCAACTAAAGGGAAGGCAAAGATGAAGTCCACTAAGTTTAAAGGTAAAAGGAATAAATCTTTTCCATATTCTGATGCTGGTCAATTCAGTGCTAGTAAAGGTCCTGCAAACATAAAAAAGCTAGTAGTATGAGGCTTAGAAAGAAAGACTAAGATCATCAGATAACTCCTTAGCTTATCAATTTATGAATCTAATTTCTGAGTCATTTGTGGTTGATTCAGTGGCTAGATTCATTTGATTGTATTGTGTTAATCTTACTTCTATGTTGTTTAGTAACAACAAATAATATCACAAGGTTTTAGCATTTGAAGGTCAAATATTTGACCATAAAGGAGTTTATATGAAAAGGTGACATAAAGGTTTGGAATATTTAAGGATTGGAGAAACATTAGCCGATCCTTTAACTAAAGGACTTCACCTACTTGTGATTGTAAAACAAGTATACAATATGGGTGTTTTGAAGTCTTTAAACACTGTTAGTTAGGAGATCGTTATGTTTGCTCTATGTATATTTGTACATTTATACATTTGATGTATTATGGCAGTATGGTGGTTCATCAATAAAGATTATCATCGTTTATCCTCAGTAATACGTGTTATCGTACATTTTAATAATACGTGTGAAAGTTTTAAGTTTGTGTCGATCTTAAACATTTAAAGGTCATTGGGCATATATACAGATTGACCTTGTGCCTATATTATTTAGACACATATAGTTTTATAAAAAAATCCATAAATTTTAATATGACATAGGAGGATATAAGTTTTCGATGTCATAAAGGTTTTCTAACACAATTTAGCATTCAGTTGGAGAGCATAAAGGTTTTCTCTAATATGTTTTAGCATTTGGTGAAAGAAAATAGGATTTCTCTACTGCGGTTTAGCATATACAGTTTAGTGTAAAGTTGGAGAAATCGAGACCTACAAACGAAGATGATATAATTTAGATTATAAAAATATCATCTTAGTTTTTCACACTTCATTTTCCCATTCATATTACTAAGATATTAGATATACGTGACTGTATTGGATCTGTGTCACACATGACATATGCATTTGATACTTTTCCATATCGAAAGCTTAGTAGGACAAAATGATGGACTTTCATTTTCTTCGGATCAAATGTTTTGTTTTTAAACTTAGTCGACTGATACAATAGCGTAACTTAATTGAGTTTTTAAACTGTTTTAAACTTGATTCATTACCCGTAATTAAGTATTGTTCAAGGGGGAGAATGTTCGATATTTTTGACTTTTCTCATAAAATTGGACAATATTTAATTGCATTTTTTAGTTTTTCAATAATTTATTGATTAAGTTACGTAATTTGATCTAAATAAAGATAATAAAGTGACCAAATAAATAATTTAAGTCAATGGATCGAAGTCTATGAGAAAAATAGATCCTAATCAATATGAACTGAATCCATATTGGGCCTCTGATGGGGAAGCCCAATATGGATGCTATATGTAAAAGGTAAGGACTCCTCCTGTAGTTGCTCATGTTATTTGTAATCATAAGGATTCTTTGACTCGTTAAGAGAGTCTACGTTTTGAAAAAATATAGAAAGACGCTGACCGCATCCTAGTAAGCAGTTTCCGTGAAGATAGCAGTAAATTCGGCCCTGTTTCGACTTTGAAAAACTCGTTTGAAGTTATGGAACCGAAATTAAGTATTTTTCACATTTTTTAGTTTATCGTCCTTTCACGATTGATCCGGGATGTATAACTAAAGTCTTATTACGTATTACATAAATCTTCATTAAGACAGTGATAGAAGTGTAAATTCTCTCTCTCTCGATGTTACAAAGTTTATATTTGTTTGCAAATCAAAGTCATTAAAAATCATTTTCTTCTAATTTGATTGTTATATTTATAATTCTTTAGCGTAATATTGTTTTCATTGAGGAAATGAGAGTTGGTTGCTTCTGTTTCATTCAATGACTTTCTTTCCTTTAGTATTTGAATAACATACTCCTTAGACCGGCAATGGCCGAGCTTTTCTTTTGTAGTGTGCGTTTCCGTTCAAAAGGTTTTAATTAATTAACAGCACACAAAAAAAAAAAAAGAAAAGCGAGAGAGATCCAAAAATTAAGGGAGAGGGTAACGTGTTTGGTACAAGTTTGGAATTTCAATATACATGAATTGAAGGGATTAAGTGGTTATTTAAATAACCAAAATGATATTTCAGATATATATATATAATTAGTAGTTTTAATATTCGATTAGGCGGCCATAGGTTATATAAAAAAACTGGATTGATGATGCTAAAGCAATCTTAGCTTCTAGAAGGAAATGTGAGTGACAGAGTAATTTATGTTGGAAGTTGGTGAACCACTGCTTCTAAAATTGCACTTCCACGCCTTACCCACCTCATATCCAATGGACCAAGTGGCCTTTCCTCTCTTCTCTTCTCATCAATCACTATTCCTTGTTTCTCTTTTCGTTTGATACTGAGTGTTTCTGAGTCGTTCTTCAAGATTCCTTTGTTGACTACCTCAAACATTTGTCATATCTTTTTTTTCTCTCCTACATATGTAACCAAAGGCACATATTCATTAGGGCTCCACTTCCTTCTATATTCTAAATGCAAATACACAAAGTTAGACTTGGAAGATTGAAAAAATGCTAAGGGGGCGTTTGGTTTGAGTACAGGGTTGGCTATAGATATGGGTATAATAGTAGAAGGGGATGAGAATGGGTATGAAAAATAAAAAAATGATGTTTGGTTTGTAACGTGGGTTTCTGTATTAATAGCAATAATATTGTTTGGTTTGTTGCATCAATGAGAATGAAAAATAATATAATACCATTTTTACCCTCACTAAAAATGAAAATAATTTCCCTTTCATATGTTTATTAGGATTTCAGAAAATATACCTAGAGGCGCAAAATAAAAAATTCCTTCGTTTACGAGACACGATAAAGTAGGATGGGAGATTGTAAGGAATTGAGAGGCGATAAGGAAATAAAGATGATGGTAGGAAAAAGGTTGAGGATAAAAGAGTAAAAAATAAACGTGATAAAAAGTTATACTGGAATGAAAACTTGATACCCACTCCCTTGGTGGGTTTAGTAGATTCTCAAATTTAATAGAATAAATCCATTCCCCTGAAATTGAAAAATCCAAAGCAAACACTATTTTTCATAATTATTCCATCCTTCCATTTCCAAACCGTCAAACTAAACGCCCCCTAGTATGCGAAGCCAAGACCACAGACAATATTTCTCATGTTGTTGCGGGGTTCAATCCACTACATCATATCACTAAATCTAATCCCTTAAGCACGAGTAGTCTAAACTTAAAACTTTGGTGATTAATCATACCATACGATCAAAGGGTGTCAAACGCTACAATCTTGCCCAGGACCCACTTGTGTAAGCAAAAGTAACCGACAGATGGGCCACGCAAAATAGATGGGGTGGTGGGTCTCTCTCATGCAGTCGCAACCGTACACCGTTGAGTATTTCGTGTGTGAGGCGGGCGGGAGTTGTAAAGAAGGAAGACGCATGATGATCATCCATCACCACCTCCCAAAATTCCCTAGACGTTGCAATGTTTTGGCATCTGGGCCAGAGCAGCAGGGGAGCTTTCACCCTTTTTAAGGTTACGCCTGGGTAGATTCTTTTTACCAAGCTTATGTTCCGAGATGCATTACATGCTCAACCTAACCTAACTCTCAAAAGTAATTTGCTTTTATCTTTTTTCTTTTTTGCCCCTTTTGTAATGTTTGATCTCTCGGCTCCAAAGTTAATAAAGTAAAAAGGAGGAGGAGAATCAGGAAAAAGACTGCTCCTTTTTGCCTAAAATGTTCAAAAGTAATGTTTTTAAACAATGCTTACGTTACTAGATGTAGAATTGGTTTAAAATTTATTATTAATAAAAGAATAAAGAAATTACTTTAATGATTATTTTTTTTTAACTATCATAAGTTCATCAGAAATAATTTTTATTTTAACTAAGAGCAAAGTTGTGTATTCTCAGACCTCTTCAAATTCTATTGACATATTTAGTTGAGTAGAATAACTATTATATTACTGATGTATTCCTAATGAATAGTTATTCATTTGTTAATCTCAGGTTTAATTATTCTTATATTTTCATAAATAGCCAAAGATACCTCATTCCTTTTTCACCTATTCCACGAGACACAGAATAGGTATAAACAATCTTTTTCTTATTATTATTATTATTATTTACTAATTTCTTCTACTTCTACTTCTTCTTCTTATTATTATTATTATTATCCTTGTTAATAATAATATTAATAATAATAATAATAATAATAATAATTAAAAATACTAATACTATAATATTATAATAATGAGAAAATTAATGATAATAAAAATAAAATAAAATAAAATATTAATATTAATATTAATAATAAGGCGATTAATAATAATAATAATAATGGATACTATAACAGATGTTTTGGTCTTTTTGTTAGTTATTTCTTTGTCATCTTAAAATTATATTTTCAATCCAAATATTGGCATACATCATCATTATAAATTATTAGGAATAAACAAAACTAAATAATATCT
>JAOSBK010000206.1:158165-191117 GCA_027568895.1 Erythroxylum shatona | reverse complement strand
GTCTGTTTTTCTACTTCGTCTGCTTTTCTTTCTCCGTCTGTTTTTCTACTTCGTCTGCTTTTCTTTCTCCGTCTGTTTTTCTACTTTGTCTACTTTTCATTCTCCATTTGTTTTTCTACTTCGTCTGTTTTTCATTCTCCGTCTGTTTTTCATTCTTTGTCTGTTTTTCTACTTCGTCTGTTTTTCATTCTTCGTCTGTTATTCATCAAAATCATATACGTGAAGTCATTTTGACTTAACACAACCTTCCACCTCTTCTCTTGGGAAGGACAAAGCTAAACAGTCAGAGTACATCGCTACTCTAACCTCAAAGCCTCTTGCAGAACATTCTAACTCTCATCCAGAGTCAGATTCAAGTTTTATTACCCAGAGTGGTACATCTGAAGATTCTGCAACACCATTTAGTTGTTCAGATGAGCAATCACTCATCGCGTTAGAAGAACAACAAACATCAGAGTCATCATACAAACTAGTCTCTTCGCCATCTACTGATGAATCAGCTAACTTTGCTGATCTTTCAGACTTATCCAATGTTCTGATGATGATGCCTCAATATACTAAAGTTGAACCAGAAATCAGTGAAGCTGAATCCAGCATCTCAAGCAACACCAGCTACGACAGCAGCAAAGCCGAATACTAAGCCTACTTCAGGACCTTGGTTTATTTTTAATGATCTTCCACCTAAAACATGGAGAGATCGTATCCATGAATTCGGTGCTTGGATTGATTTACAAATGACCAGACCTAATCATCCTCTTCCGGATATTTTGTCTGAATTTACATCCAGATTTATTGGTACTTTGCGAGAATGGTGGCAAAGTATAAGTGAGTATCAACAACTTCAGTGCATATAAGTATCAATTGCTGGAGCATTGCTTGGCATTATCCACAAAGAGTTTGTGGGTGAATTCCAGTTGATTGATAAGCAAATCCGTCAGGAATATTTTAAGATGAAATGCTGTTCTCTTGACAAGCATGATATTCAAAAGAATTACAAACGCATGACGGAAAGGTATTATCTTCTGAATGGATGGAATGATGTTAACTTGCGTTACACTTTTATATCATCCCTTCCAGATGAAATACAACCAGAAATACAAAGGACCATAGCTTCTCTTCAAAGAGATATGTCTACTATTTCTCTTGGAGAAATCTATCAACTTGTTTTAACATCTCTTGACAAGTTATGTGATCAGCATACTTTGTTCAAGAATATCCTTAAAGGAGGTCCAATTTTGAAGATATCATGTAACAGCCTCATCTCCAGATAAAGTGCAAAGATAAACAGACTTGTAAGAGCCATAGCAACAAGAAAGCTCATCAATCTCAAGTCTACTATGAAAGGAGAAAATTCCACAAGAAGACAGGAAGGCAGAAGCCTTGGAAGCAAAACTTCAAAAGAGAGAACATAGGCAAAAAACACAAATACATGCAATTCTTCAAAAAGTCTTCACATCGAAATAAAACTTGATGTTTTATTTGTGGAAATCCAGATCACCATACGAATAAGTGTCCTCAGGCAACTAGGAAAGATGCCAAGTTCCTGGAGAAACTTGAAAAACTCATGTCTATTCATCCTCATAGTCATATTGAAGAAATCCTTGAGGAACAATCTTACGAGGACAGTGATACATAGTTTGCTGTCTCTGTGTCAACAGATGAAAAAGAATCATCTGATGCATCTACATCTTCTACTGATGATGATTCAGTATACATGTTACAGCAGACATCTATAAAGTTAGATCGTACACCTGTACAACGACCATATGTCCAGATACAGTTGTTTCAATAAGACAAATATGATCGGCCCATTAAGGCTATCGGATTCATGGATACAGGATCTAGTCGTACGATCATGAAACCCATCATCTTATCATTGGAAGCATGGACTTCACATGAAGAGTATTTTACTACTACTGATGGTAACTCTTTCAAGATTGGGTTAATTATAAGAAGACAAATTGGCATTCGCTTCTTTCCTCAGTATACAGTTTGGACTAAAGTACTTGGAAGCAATCTACCAGGCCCAGATATTTAGATTGGAATGGATATGTATAGTAAAGCCCAACATTTACTAATCCTACCCACAGGCCTCAGGTATCTAAACCTTTTCAGTTCATACACTAACATAAAAAATGTGTTTGACCTTACACAGGTTCCAGCACATTACACTGGACTACGAGATAAACTGTTGAGCTACTGTCTAGAGTCTCATTCACAGTTTACTCATCCATATCCTCTATGGAAGAATGCTGAATTTTTCATAAGTCTACCTTTTAAGAAAAATGAGGATATAAATTCTACGAAGGTCACATATCCAGGAATGTATCCCGATGATCTAAAGCTTGCACAAGATGAGTGTGCAATCCTATTGTAGCAAGGATTGATCGAGTCCACAAAGTCGGATTGGGTTTGTCAAGCATTCTATGTCAACAAGCGTTTAGAACAAAAGCTTGGTAAAAAGATATTAGTCATTGACTATAAGCCTCTTAATGCTTTCCTGCAGGATGATAAGTTTCCTCTACCTAAAATCAGTACATAGGTACTATTTTCAAGGAAGTTGTTATATTTTCAAAGTTTGATCTCAAAGCGGGATTTTGGCAATTAGGTATTCATCCTGAAGAACGTTACAACACTGCATGTATTTCAAATACTCAGTACCAATGGACTGTGATGCATTTTGGACTTAAAGTCACCTCATTACTATTTCAAAAGTTCATTATAAAAATCTATAAGCCTATCTTCAACAGGGCCTTAATCTACACTGATGATATTCTATTGTTCTCAAAATCTCATGAGGAACATCAGGCCCTTCTGAGCAGATTTTTAGACCTTACACAACAGTATAGTATTATGCTTTCGGCCTCGAAAAATACTATTAGTACAACACAAGAACTCTTTGTGGGCACCACCGGAAACAATTATTGCAACTGTGATTGTGACTATTATTATTATAAATAAATATTTTAATAAAATAAAATTATTGAAAGAGCCGACCAAAATGTCCACGACTTCCTTAAAGGCCTAATGAACTCTTCTCCAGATGCGTACACATAAGCAGAGACATAAACCATCATTGACATGAATTGGAGCACCATGTCGACTTAAGGAAGCTCTATCTCCTTTATTTAACGCAATTTCTTCTAGGTTGGGACCATCAAATAACCATCTACGTACATATGCGAATGACTTTTCAACTTATTAAGTCCTATATAATAAAATAAAAATCCACCGAGATAGATTTTCTGCAACTTCCTTAAAGACTTGATAAACTCTTATTAGAAAACTATAAATTTAAGCAGGCTGACGCAGGACACAAGGCCTACGGTATGACAAAGTACACTTCAAAACTCCTTTGACCCAAAATGGCTTCCGCAGCAAGTGATGATGTTTCGAAGGTGATGGTGGGTAGTGTTGCTCCCCAAAAGGGCGACGTCTCCACTAAGGAGGCTGATAATCTCCTTCGGAGCAGCAAAAAAGTTAAGAGATTTGTTGAATGCGTCCCAGATTCCAATCGACAGGATGTGGAGATGGAGACGCGCGATGACTCGGGACGTAAATGTTCCTATAAGGATTCTCTAACAGGTTCTGGGCATGTTATGTCCGACACCGGTGAAGCGCTTTCAAAGGGGGTCTCTGAGGACGACTCCGACCCGGAGGACTTGGATGACCCAGATTGTCCCACCATTCATCTCTCTACTACGGATAAACAACGTATTAGGCATGTGTGGGCAAATACATTGATTATTAAAGTACTTGGCCGGCGTGTGGGCTACACATTCCTTGCGGCGTCATTGAAGAAACAATGGAAGTTACAGTGCGATGTGGTGCTGGCTGATTTGGGCAATGACTATTATTTGAGTAAATTTCATAGTATGGAGGATTATCGTTCGGTTTTGGAAGGCGGCCCTTGGATGGTGGCGGACCACATCCTTGCTGTCATGCACTGGCGTCCTAACTTTGATCCATTCGCAACTTCAATCGACAGAGCTACTGTGTGGGTTCGCATCCCTCATCTCCCAGTCGAATATTATGACAAACTTATTCTTACTCGAATAGGGAATAAATTGGGCAAGACCATGCGGGTCGATGAGAGTACTGAAGCTAGTTCTCGCACTAAGTATGCATGGATCAGTGTGGAGATCGATTTGAGTAAACCACTGATTGCGAAATTTCGAATGAGACGTCGTATCTGGAAAGTGGAGTATGAAGGTTTACACTTGGTGTGTTTTAGTTGTGGCACCTATGGTCACCGACGAGACTAATGTCTGCATGAGTCACCTGCGGTGGTGGAGCTAGGTAATTGTGAAGATCAGCCCCTAAAGCCGGTGGTGGTGTCGACCCCTCCTGCATGTCCTCCTTCCCGTCCGGAGATACTGGAAAATTATGGTGCCTAGATGTTGGTCCAGCGGACGAAACGTGGCCGCCCCCATAATTCTGCTCCCTGAGGTAACCCCACAGCTCGAGGTGGGCCAATCAATGATGGAAGTGAGACAGTGGAGGCGACTACAGCGAGCGGACTTTCAGACAAAGGCAAGAACTTACAGGGTTCTCGATTTCACTTATTGGAGAGCCAGTGCCCCATTCTCGACCACAGCTCTGCGGATGACGTTAGTTTGTCTCGAGCTTCGGGACTGCCACAGTCACACTCCTGACATGCCGTGCACGCAAGGAAGGGGAGCAGGAGCCCCCCTGTCTCATCCAGCCGGGGTGCCCTGGCTGGCCCACCTGCCAATCCCACCTCTCCAGACAAGGCCCCTGTTATTAAGGCTACGAGCCCTATCAGGCCCCATGTTTCCCCCACTCGGCAGCTAGTTAACAGCACCACGTCCACGTCGACATTACCATGCATGCAAACCATGCAGATTGATGTTCCCCAACCCCACTCTACTTCACTCCCACAGCCCTCCCTTTCAGTTAGCCCATCACCCGACCCTGGCTGTGAACCAATCCAATCGAGTTACCCCCCTGAACCACCTGACCTGACGCTGGCGGAAGCAAGGATTGCTCATGCTTCCCACGACGGTGATGAGATGGAGTGTTGTACTGTCCCTGAAACTCCATTGGGACCGGAGAATGCTACGCTTGAGGCGGGTATGGCTGGACAAAGGTCGGATCACCCATGTGCGAACCATGCTGCTTAACGTGGATTTTTCACTACTCTTTGTTCCGATGATCATATTTATTTATTGGAATTGTCGTGGCACAGCCACTCTGGAGTTCTGAGAGGTTTTGAAGGATTTAGTTCTTATCCACCAAGTTGATGCGGTGGTCATAGCTGAACCTAAGATCAGTGGGTCGCATGCAGCACGAGTCACTCGACAGTTGGGTTTCACCAATGTATTTCGTGTGGATGCTCAAGGATTTTCTGGTGGGTTGTGGCTCCTATGGAAGGACACTTCCGATACCGTTACAGTGATTGATAGTGGTCGTAGTTTTATCCATCTTCAGCTTTCCCGCAATAACATAAATGTCTGGTATTGTACGTTTGTTTATGTAAATCCTACGCCTCTTTTCAAGACTGAGTTGTTTCAACGTCTGGCGGCCATGGCAATGTCCATGTCCCATCCTTGGCTGATTATCGGTGATTTCAATGAAATGCTGGGACCTGAGGAGTAAGTGGGCAGAGCACTATTCTACTTCCGACCATGTGCGCGGTTTCAACAGTGAGTCAGTGATTGTAAGTTGGTGGATCTTGGTTTCAGCAGTCCGAAGTTTACATGGAGAAGACGGGAAAGCAGTCCTTATGGTCGAGTTTTTGAACGGTTGGATAGCGCCTTTGGGAATCTAGCTTGGTGTGCTCGTTTCCCCTCCACCAACATTAGGCATCTACCTCACGTTCGGTCGGATCACCACCCATTACTTGTTTGTACCGAATCTCAGCGCAGACGGCCGAATGGAGAGACGTCGTTTCGGTTCGAGATCGCCTGGACAACACATCCTGACTACTTGCGACTCCTTTTAGCACATTGGGATAATTCAGAAGCTTTACCTCACATGCTTTTACAGTGGCGTGCTAGACTACAGGAATGGAACCGAGATGTATTCGGTAATATTTTTAGATGGAAAAGACGAGCCCTTTCCAGGCTTGGAGGAATCCAGCGTGCTCTGATGGTACGTCCCAACAGATTTCTACGGTCTCTGGAAGCGGAGCTTCAGGCTGAATACCGGATTGTTTCTTGACAGGAGACCCTGCATTGGTTCCAAAAGTCGCGGATGGACTGGTTATGCATGGGTGACAGAAACACCAGATTTTTTCATGCCTCTACAGCGGTCCGACGTAGGCGGAATCGCGTTGAAGCCATACGTGATGATTCGGGGTAGTGGGTTTTTGACTCTGATGCGATACAAGCCCAATTTGTTCACTATTTTCGTGCCTTATATTCGGAGGAGGTATCGGCACGTCCACAATTTGTTATAAATGGTGGGTTTCCAGTTGTCCGGCATTCTCTTTGGCACTCTTTGGGCATGCCGGTGTCTGATCATGAAATTACCCGTGCTCTCTTTCAAATGGGTGCGTATAAAGCGCCTGGCCCAGATGGTTTTCACGCTCATTTCTTTCAGACTCAGTGGAGTCTAGTGAAACCTAGTGTTATCACGATGGTTCATAATATTTTTGACGACCCTTCCCTCATCCACGATATTAATGAGACGTTTGTTACATTAATCCCGAAAGTGGACCACCCGGAGTAGGTCACTCACTTTCGGCCAATTGGCCTGTGTAATGTTAGTTATAAGATAGTATCGAAGCTCATTGTCCAACGCCTCAAGGCCATTCTTCCCACCCTCGTCGGGCCTTATCAAAGTAGTTTTGTACCTGGACAACAAATCTTTGACAACATTGTGGTGACTCAAGAGATTATTCACTCCTTTCGTCGATTATGGGGTAAGAAGGGTTATATGGCAATTAAGGTCGATTTGGAGAAGGCATATGATCGCCTGAGTTGGCAATTTATTCATGACACCTTATGTGATGCGGGTGTCCCTGATCCGATGGTGCAGTTAATTATGAGATGTGTTTCCACAGTTAGAATGAAGGTCCTCTGGAATGGTAGGCCATCTCCAGTGTTTACTCCTCGTAGGGGGCTCCGACAGGGTGATCCCCTGTCATCCTATTTATTTGTTTTATGTCTGGAAAGACTGTCTCACCTCATCGAGGCCCGGGTGGGCGCTGGGCACTAGAGACCATTTAGGATTGGCAGAACGGGTCCACTAATCTTCCATCTTTGTTTTGCTGATGACATGATTTTATTTTCTGAAGCCTCTGAGCTGCAAATGCGTGTCATTCTTGAATCTTTGTCTCACTTCTGTGAAGCCTCGGGACAACGAATCAATCCCCATAAGACAACAGTCTATTTTTCTCCCAATGTTCCCCAGCTGTTTGTGGTAATATAGCTCGGATCTCTGGCTTCGCTCAGACTTCGAACCTAGGAAAGTATCTGGGGGTTCCATTGCTACACCAAAGGGTGACCAAATCGACTTACTCTCACATTCTCCATAAAGTGCAATCTCGACTATCAGGGTGGCACGCGGATGGTTTATCCATGGCCGGCCGCATGACCTTATGCCAATCGGTCTTAGGGGCTCTTCCATTGTACACAATGCAAACTGCTAAACTTCCTACATGATTACTTAATCAGCTGGACAACTGCTGTAACAGGTTTATTTGGGGGGATATACAGGAGCGACGTCGGATGCATCTCATATCCTGGCAACAAGTATGTAGCCCGAAAGAGTCCGGGGGGCTTGGACTCAAGGATTTGGGGGCCGTAAATGTGGCGTTTCATATGAAACTCGGATGGTCTATGCTCACAGAGCCTCAAAAGCTTTGCAATCAAGTCCTTTACGCCAAGTATCATCTGGATAGGGACCTTCTTTGCGGACTGTCTGCTCGATCTGACGCGTCCCCTCTTTGGTGCAGCATTTGTGTGTCATTCCCAAAGGTCATGGCGGGCGCTACATGGTTGGTGGGTAATGGTCAACGGGTTCGTTTCTGGTTGGATAGTTGGGTGCCGGGGGTTACCGGACATCTATTCTCGCATACGATTCGTTTCGTCCCCGGGGAACATTTAAATAAACCTGTTTGCGATTATGTTGACTCCCGGGGAGACTGGGCCTGGGAGAAGTTTCGGGGTTTTCTTCCTCAGATATTGATACTTAAAATTGCTGCTATCTTTCCCCCTTGGCTACTGCAGGATGCTGATTATTTGTACTGGGCACCAGCGTCCACTGGGCAGTTCTCTACACGTTCTGCTTATCGCCTCCTCCGTCAACATTTGTGGTCGACAAGGACTAGCATATGGCATGCCATCTGGTCCTGGTCCGGTCCGAAAAGAATTCAAATGCATCTGTGGCTAGTGGCACATCGCAGACTTATGACTAATGGCAGGCGATTTCAGCTCTCTTTATCTGATTCCCCCGTCTGCCAGAATTGCCCGAATCATGAGGAGTCCTTTTCTCATGTTTTTAGGGATTTCTGGAGAGCGCACTAGGTTTGGGATTAACTGGTGGATGGTCGGCGTCGGCGCGAATTTTATTGCATTGACTTTATGACCTGGCTAGAGCGGAACTTAGTGAAGCCGCCGGGAACCAGTACTGAACGGCCTTGGCCTTTGGTTTTTGGTATCGTACTTTGGAAATTATGGACCTGGCGTACTGAATGTTGTTTCTACCCTTCCACGCCGCCCACACGCCACCATATTGGTGAAATTCAATCCTTTATACAGGAAGCACTTTTGGCACAACAGTTACACCGAGACATCTTGCCGCAGAGCACACCGAGGCGTCGAGTCTTTGATGTTTGCTGGCGGAAACCTCGCGAAGGATGGGTCAATCTGAGTACTGATGGCTCCGCGAAGGGCAATTCTGGACCGGCCACTGTGGGTGGACTGCTCCGCGATGCTGGCGGTCAATGGATAGTTGGTTTTGGTGCAAATCTGGGTTTATGCTCGTCAGCAGAGTTATGGGCAGTGTATCATGTATTGACTCTTGCGTGGATTCATGGTTATTTTCAGGTTGAACTGACTATTGATTCTGCTCTGGTAGTGGCCACTCTCACTAGTGATCAGCATCAGGGGGCGCTTCCCCTAGTTCAGGCAATCAAGGAGTTGTTGTCTAGGCATTGGATAGTACAAGTTAGTCATATTTTTCGGGAGGGTAATCGCTGTGCGGATTGGTTAGCGAATTATAGCTACCGGCTATCTATGGGCGTACACTGGTTTTGTGATGTCATAGAGGGGCTCACCTCACTTTTATTTGCTGATGTTGTTGGGGTTACTCTACCCCGAGTTACCGTACTGTAGTTCTTATTTTGGGCGTTAGCCCCGATGCTTAACCAAAAAAAAAACTTATACTAATACAGCTAGCTAATAATAAAGGTCTATTATGCTCTTGTGAACATGTGCGTAGCTGTCTAATGTAGGTGGTATCCTTGTGATTTATTTTTCTGTAACATTTCTCTTTCATCTCTCGACTCTTCTCCGTTAACACCCCACTCGAACCGAACTTAGGGCTTTGAACTAGGTTCAGTTCAGTGGTTAGAAGATGAAATATTGTTGAGCTTAGGGGTTTCGTGTGGATGTCGACGACTTGATTGTCGGTATATTTGATTTCTATTTCTTCTTTTTCCACCTTGTCTCTTATGAAATGTATGCCGATTTCAATGTGCTTTATTCTTGAGTGAAAGAGAGGGTTTTGAGCTAGGGATCAAGCTCCATTATTGTCACTCCATAGAATTAGTTTATGAGTGAGGGAAAATCCTAGTTCAGATAGTAGAGATGAGAGGTAGATAACTTCAGTCGATACTTGAGATAGGGCTCAAAATTCAACCTCAATGTTGGACCGTGCTATTGTCGTCTGTTTCTTAGAGGTCCAAAAGATTAGGTTTCCCACGAGAAATACACATCCTCCGGTGGTTGATTTACGATCATCGGGAGAACTGGCCTAGTCAGAGTCGCTGTAAGCTGGAGATCAAGTGGTGACAATGAAGGTTTGAAGATCGGTCCCAGGTTTAAGGTTCCCTTTAGGTAACACAAAACCCTTTTACATGCAATCCAGTGTGTGTTTAAAGGATTTTGTAGAAATTGGCTTAATTTGTTAACTGCAAAGCTAATATCTAGTCTTGTATTGCACAGATATTGAAGAGTTTCTATGGTACTTCGGAAGAGTTTTGGGAATTCGAAAGGTGTACCATTCTACCAAGACAGATTGGTTGCTGGAGTGATGGGTGTCAGTGAAGGTTTACAAGACGACATATTTGTTCTGGTAAGTAGATCTTCAATGTATTGTTTTTATGAAAGGTATAAACCATTTATGTTTCTGTATGCTTCAAAGCCAAGGAAATGATTTATGCTTCCAAGCATTTTTTAGTGCAAATTGAGATTGTAATTGACTGATGATTGCATGAATTGCTTGAGTTGAATTTCCTGTAATTAGGATGTCATCTACATAGACCAGTAACATTATAATAATTCCATTTTTTGTTTGAATAAAATAGAGAAGTATCTGACCTTGGTTATGAAACTCTCATTGAGATAGTGCACATTTCAGCTTGTGAAATCAAGCCCTAAGAGCTTGTTTTAGTCCACAAAGAGCTTTATTTAGCTTGCATACATGATGCGACTGTATTTTGCTTTCAAATCTTTGTGGCTGGTTTATATAAACAACTTCTTATAGCTCCCCATGTAGAAAGGCATTGTTGATATCAACTTGTTGAATCTCCCAGTGATGGGAGACAGCAAGTGAGAGGATTACTCTTATTGTTGAGGCTTTCACAACAGGGTTGCAAGTTTCTGAAAAGTCAATGCCAAGGATTTGATTAAACCCTTTGGCAACAAATCTGGCCTTGTGTTTAGAGTTAGTTCCATCAGCATCATATTTAGTCCAAAACACCTATTTTGTATATGCATGGTAGGCTGGTAGGGGACAAGTGTCCAGGTATGGTTTTGTTATAGGGCATTGAACTCATCTTGCATAGCTTGAAACCATATAGGACTGCTTAGAGCTTCAGAAATTGTTCTAGGTTCAGTTGGTGGATTTAGGGTAAGAGAAAAGGAATAGAGCTTTGGTTTGAAAATTTCACTTTTGGATTGAGTTTGCATAGGATGAACATTTTGTATGTTTAGAGATGAAGAATTCAATTCAGTGTCTGGTGTGGTTGAAGGATTGGTGTTGCGTAAGATATTTTGTCTATTTTGTAAGGATGTAAAATGTGATGATGAGCTAGGGTTTCAAGAGCTTACCTGTCTGTTGAAGGATTCAGCTGAGTAAGGGCATTCTGCTGAATGAGAGTGATTCGTGACAGCCTTTGATGAAGGTGTACTGATTGAAGTTAAGGTTAGGGTAAAGGTAGGCCAACTTGATGAAGCTATAGGGTTGTTTAAATGTGAGGAAAAGAGTTGAGAAAATGGAAATTCTTTCTCGTTGAATTCAAAATGACGAGATATTATGATTTTCTCTTGATTGGTTAAACACTTGTAACCTTGATTCATTGAACTATACCCAAGAAAAACACATTTGGTGGTGTGAAATCCTAATTTGTGATGAGAATAATATCTCATATAAGGAAAACAACTACAACGAAAGGTTTTGAGATTAAGATAGTTTGGTGGTTTATTGTACATCTTTTCAAATGGTGAGATGTTGTTTAGTCTAGGAGATGGGAGGTTATTGATAAGATAGGTAGTTGTGAAGAACGCTTCAACCAATAGGTGAGTGGCATATGAGCATGAGATAGAAGGGTTAGTCCCATTTCAATGATATGTCTATGTTTCCTTTTGAAAGCCCCATTTTGTTGGTGAGTGTAAGGACAGTTGAACCGTGGTTGTATTCCATGTTTTGTGAGATAGGGTAAGAGAGATTTGTATTCACCTCCCATGTCTGTATGCAGGGCCTTGATTTTTTTGTTTAGTTGAAGTTCAACACTGGTCTTGAATTTGACAAAGACAGATAGGGTATCGGATTTTAGTTTTAGAGGATAAAGCCAAGTGAATCTTGTGTAGGCATCAACAAAAATAATATAATATTTGTGTCCTTCTGTTGAGAGATGTGGAGAGGGTCCCCAAATGTGTGAATATATGATTTCTAATGGATTTTGAATGGTTATATCATGAGAGGTAATTGATGCAATTTTCCTTCCTTGAAAGCATCACAATGAGATAGATTTTTGAGATTAAAGTTGAACTTTATTGAACTTAGAATTTGTTTTCAAACATGCTTGGAAGGATGTCCTAGTTTGGCATGCCAAATATTTACATCTTTTTGTGCTATGTTTGCCTCACAATGATTGTCTAAAGAGAAAACTTTTGGTTGGGAAGGACTGGGCTTAGGGTATATTGGCCTGATATTGTTGGGTTGTTTAGTGGCTTTGAGGCTATAGAGATCATCCCGAAGCACTCCCTTGAGCAAAATCTTCCCTGTTGTTTTGTCCTTAAACAGACAATTTTCATTAGTAAACTCAACAGAAATATTGTTGTCTTTGGTGAGTTTAGAGATGCTGAGTAGATTTTTGGTTATGCTGGGAACATGCAGAATTTGTCTTAGTACAAGGGGTGTGTGTGTATTATATAGAAAATGTATGTGAGATGAGCCAATGTTAGCAATAGGAAGAGAGGTATCATTGCCAATAGTGAGTTGGTCCTTTCCACTATATTCTGAACTTATTGACGAGTTGTTGAAGTCTATTGTGACATGATTTGTAGCTTCACCATCTATGAACCATATATTGTTGTTGACTGCTTCAGATAAGGATTTCCAGACTGATTTTGAATCAAGTAGGATTGAGGATAGTTTTGTGCATTGTTCTGTGGATGTTGTGTGACTGTATTCTGTTTCCATGATTGGGTTGTATTACCTTGCCACGAGACATCAAACCTTTTATGACATTTTAGTTTTTCATGGACTGGTTTATGGCACAGTTGATAGAAAATTCTGTTTCCATTCGATCTACCTCCTCTGACACGATTTCCTCTTCCTCTAAAACCACTTCTTCCTTGATAATTGAAAGTTGCATAGTCTGCAGTTAGTGATGACATTTCTATTTGATTGATTGTATTTAGCTGCTCTATTCTTGTTTCATGCATCATAAGAGAGTATTGCACTTCTTGTAGTGTTGAAGTTTTCATAGAATGTGTTAAATAAACCACAACAATATCATATTCATGACCAAGGCCATTTAGAACACTCAATATTAATTCATACTCATTGATTACATATCCTGCTACTTGAAGTGAGTCTCCAATGGTTTTGACTTTCTGCATATATTCTGATATGGTATGTGAGCCTTTTTTAATGGTTGAAAGTTGATGCTTTAGTTAAAGTGCTCTGACCATAGATGTTTGAGCATAGAGATTCTCCAAAATATGCCAAAATTGGTAGGATGAGTTTGAGTGATTTACTTGCCCTATTACTTCTTCTTCAATTGTTGAAGATAACTAACATAGCAGTAGTTGATTCATTCTTCACCACTATTTATATTTTGTATTTTCAATGACTTGATTATTATCTGTAGTGATGAATTGAGGAGGAGGTGCTAAGTTGATGAAGTTTTCAAGCTCTTATTGCTGTAAGAATTTGGGCTCTCCAGTTGAAAAATTTTTGTCTATCGACTTTGATGGGCAGATTGAAGTTAAGAGTCTTTGCTATAGCTGAGAAATCTAGAGAGTGTGATGTATTATTTTGGGCGGTGGCAGAGGACCTAGAGTTTTCTTCCATTTTGACGTTTATCAATAGAGCTCTGATACCGTGTAAGAGAAAGGTATAATACAAAACTTTGTACACTCTACTTGTATTATTTGTTTAGACACATATTTATACAATTGGTGATTTAATCTTGACCATACACCTTATATAAAGGATAGAATAAGATAAATGGTTGGGATTGTTTCTGTTGTAACAACCTGTACTAGTACAGCTAGCTAATAATAAAGGCCTATTTTGCCCTTGTGAACATGTGCTTAGCTGTCTAATATAGGTGGTGTCCTTGTGATTTATTTTTTTGTAACATTTCTCTTTCATCTCTCGACTCTTCTCCGTTAATACACAATATAAGGAAAAGTCGTCAACAGAAAATGAAGCATACAATGCTTGCAAAACTTTATCTAGCTTTAACATATTCATTGAAAGCCTTCAACAGCAACATCATGAGGAATCATATCCCGTATCTGTGTCTAATGCAGTTTACACTTTTGAAAATTCTACATTTTCATCTATTTTGCAGTTCTATGCAAGAAACTGATTATTGTTACCCTTTTTACCCAAAATCCTGTGTTATTGTGGCTCCCAATTGTGAATCTCTTATCCAAGCGACTGTAATATGCACTAAAGACCATGAGATTAGAATCCGAAGTGATGGTCATGATTACGAAGGCCGTTCTTATGTGTCAGACGTCCCTCTTGTCCTTCTGAACATCTTAAATCTTCGATCCATCAATATCAATATATGAGATGAAAGTGCTTGGGTTGATGCAGGTGCAACTGTCTTTATTACCGTATTGTAGAGAAAAACAATCGCCATGGGTTTCTTGCTAGAGTCTGTTTTATAGTGGGCATGGGAGGATAGTTTACAAGAGGAGGGTATGGGAACATGATGAGAAAATATGAGCTATCGGTCGATAACATTGTCACCCTAGTGATAGCTCATGTGGATGGTAGAATTCTTGATAGAGAATCGATGGGGGAAGATCTCTTTTGGGCCATTAGAGGAGGAGGTGCAGCAAGTTTTAGAGTAGTTCTTTCGTGGGAAATAAATTTGGTGCAACTCCCAGAGAGTATCATTGTCGCCAATGTTGACAAAATCCTAGAGGAAGGTGCCTCTGAACTTGTTTGGAAGTGGAAGAACATCATTAACAATCTAGATTGAGAACTCTTCATCAGATTGATTCTGCAACCTGCTAACGGGGCGAAGAAGGGAAGAAGACTATAAAGGTTTCATTTTTATTCATGTTTCTAGGCCGGTTGAAAGACTGCCCAAACTGACAAACGCCAAATTTCCTTACCTTGGTCTGCAGAAGAATGATTGCATTGAGATAAGAAGGGTTGAATCTCTCTTGTTCTAGTTCGGCACTCCAAAAGGAACTAAGATTGAAGTTTTACTTTTTAAAAATTTAAATAGTTCTATTTACTTTAAACGCAAGTCAAATTATGTTAACCAGCCAATTTCAAAGCCAATCTTGGAGTCCTTTTGGAAGGTTATGATCGAACTCGATGAATAAATATATAAGAAAGGATTAAGTGGTTAGCAGTTCCTATCCTCAAATTGATTGATTATAAATTTGTCTTCGAAAGAGGCTGCTTAACATAATCTGTTAAAATGTTTGCTTTAAATTTGTGCACGTGATTGCTATGTTTTTCATTTTTAAATAAAAGTCCTAGTCAATATGTAATCCTATTCTAAAGGTATTGTTATCTGTTATGTGATTCATAGGGATCACGATTAGGATTGCTTATTTTTCTAAATTCTTGTTAGCTTTCTCAGCTATTTAAACCCAAAGCTGATAAGAATTAAACGAGAGTCTTCTCCATACATATATTTTCCCTACAAAAAAACTAACAATCTGATTAGCTAGCAACAATTTCATAAGTTGATTCTGTGTTACAGAAGTAAACTTGAAACATATTGGATGAAATGCTATCAAAATAAGAAGCTAAGCCCAATCGAGTTGCATAATAGCAATACCTTGGGAAGAGTCGCTCACCAGTCTCCTCCTGTTCATCTGTTTTTTCATGATTACAATGATGAAAATGATTTGCTGTTGAAATAATACCGTTCAACATTGTTGAGCTATCAGCATAAGTAAACCTACCAGCAAGCAGTGTCTTGTGTCTTATTAAAAGTTTCTGCAGCTGTTCGATTAATTCAATTGCACCAGAGACTATCTTTTCATCCCTGTACCAGGACACAGGAATAACACCGTGATCATGTATATCTTGCAACCTTATGACAATTAAAAGTGACAAATACATGCAAAATCTTGTAAGTTTTCAAGAAAATAAAGGGAAAGAACTAATACTAGTACGATTTAAGCATGAATAACCTCCTCAAGACAGAGCAGTCTCCTGAAATCTAACCGCATATAAAACCTTGTTATGACATAAGATGATTGCAAATATTTTTCCAGTTAAAAGATGGCAGCAAAACAGTAATTGTCTTGACTAGATCTTCACACTAGCACTTTGGACGACCATGACAGCAAAGAAAATATCAATCAAGTGCTTAGTTACGTAAAAACTAACATGTTATAACAGTTATGAACTTCAAAAAGAAACTCCCACCACTGCATTGAAACAGTATCACTAAGCTACTAAGTTATAAACACGAATTATAAAGCAAAATGCAGCTGCAATCTGCAACAACATGTATAATCTTAAAATAGAATGCAGGCTTAAGTTAAATAGAAGTCCTCATTATGATCCAATATACCAGAAGCAGCCCTGCCGATAATTCAGCACAAGATGCATTACTTGCTGCCTTTGAAATGAGCACTGCTCCACAAGATCAAGGGTAAAGTCATCCCTTGCACCCGGATAGAATGTCATCTAAGTCCAGAATGATTCTAATTCTCAGCATCAGGAATGTGTTTTGGGCCAATATATGTAGGACCAGGCAACATGGATTTCATGAAGTTACAGATTTCAAATACCATAATGTGATGCTCACTCTTTTGCGAAGACTAAGAATTTAAAGTGCTTTAAACTAAGTCTTCAGATAGACAAATCCTCCATTCATTATGACAGCCTTGGGATCGTGCAATTGATTATTCAGTAAGTATTGAAGTTTTCTAGAAGGAATAATGAACTTATCTAAAAATTTCAAACAGCAGCGAAGATGCATTTAAATATTAAAACTTGATGTCATTGGTATGTAAGAAATTTGGCATTCTTTCCACAAAGATTTGATAAAATACATATGCCTTCTCAATCTGCTCAAGTATGTTGATTTGTTTGCAATTCTTAGGTCATGACTAAAGTGAGCAAAGAGAGGGCATCTATTCCCTCATAACTGAGAAGTAATGAGAATTACAGGACTAACTAAGAAAAAATTACTCGCCTTCTGAATAATACATCAAGATAAAACTACAGACTTGAAAATGGAAATTTTAGCAAGCAGAACTACAAACTGGACACAACTATTTCATACTCTAACCAACTGTTATATAAGTGCATAAAGAATAGACGTACAATGGGGACTACTTAGAAAATTTGAGACAGAAAAAACTAAGCCAACAAAAGCCAGAAAGAAGGGATTAAAGGCTTTAACTTTTGGCAACAAGGAGCATATCTTGCAAGCAACAATTGCAGTAAAGAAACTTTTCAAAAAGAAAAAAACAATTGCAGTAAAGAAAGCTGTGTCATTTCTTATGCCAGATACTATTATGTCCAGAAAGTTCATTTGATGGGAAAACTTGGCCTAAGGGTGGAATACGAATTGCATATTATAAGTGCGCCATGTACTAATTAAGTGTAACAAAGGTTTAATAGGAGTTCTTTGTTGGTGTACTTGTTTGCTGCATTTATTCATTCCTGCAACTTTGCGGTGTATCTGAAAGATGATATCACAAGAATGCTTAACACTCACAAATTTGAAGAGGAAGAAGTAAGATGCTTCAGGAATATTAACTATCTGAAGTACCGCAAAGAAATAAACAATTAATAATTCATTTCCATGTAAAAATTCACATATTTAGCTAGAAACAATCATGAAAGAAAATGTCTGATTTTCTCATCCTACAGTATTTGGGTTTTAATAGAAATGTCCAGAAGCTTAGATGTTTAAAAGAAGAAAAAAATGCAACTATGTTTACAAAAGATGAGACCTGATGAGACTCCAGAAAATTTTGAAGAGTGAAAATTTCCCACCTTTTTCTTTACTATATTCACAAGAACGGGTAGAACCCTTGTACCAATCACCTGTTGATGAACACATTCACCAATATTGATCAGCATCTCCAACAACTGCAGATCAGAAAAGCAAGTTAACTGTAAACAGCAAGACAAGTATAATGTAGAGATCATTCAAGGAAGAGGCAAGAACAGGATGATCACTTTAAATCCATGTCTGAAGAAGGAAATAAAGTCATCATTATAACAATCACATTTATCACAAAAAGTACAAGAAACAACTCACCATCACCGCACCGCATACAATTGAGTAATGGAATTCTTGCTCCCTAGACGTCATTTAACAGCTTTTACCACATCTCTAGCTTGCGTGCACATCAGAGAAATAAAACATTACAAGAAAAGGCTTCATGTCCAAAAAAATAAAGCATCATCAAAAGGCAAAGTGCTTTTACAAATGCATTTCATACTTGAATGAAAACTATTAAAATGTAAGAAGCAGTTGAAATACGTATAACAATAGCATGACATCCCTTCTGTTCTTGTTAAATGGATGGGAAATATTCACCTCTCATTGCATCCAACTGATTCACATATACCAATATTCTTTGTCCAATCTATTTCATCAAGTTTCTCACTAGTTGGAGAATTGACTGGTTCAGCAGTCTGTTGGTCCCTAAACCACGAAAGAACAGGCCAAGGGTGTAAACACCGTAAGACAAAGCATCCCTTAATCAGAAGCAAATTCTGGGGCACATGCCACATGTAAAAGAACATATTCTGGACCAAAAAGGTTCCTAGACAAGTCTGCAGCATAATAAGTACTAAACACTGTCATATGCAGTTAAATAAAGAAACCAAAATTAGAAACGAGATAAATGCATCCTCATGCCAATTTGCGCTTCTGAAAAGAGGAACTAGAAGAACAAGAAGAAGGCTTCCTTTCTATCATGTGTCCCGCAACAGAGGTAACAGGGAAAAATATCATCAAACGAAAACTTTACCCTTAAAACATTTTTACATTGAACAGTTACTTTTAGGACACAATTCTGCAGGAACATAGATGACTAGCCCAGCCATTGGTATCAAAAAATTGATCCACAACAGATGCATGTATGTGTAAACATGGGAGTAAGGCAAATCCATGACTCATTGCATACTGTCGTTTCCATCTATGTTTCAAGACACAAGCGAGTGAAAGCAAAGAGTTCGTCACAATTACTCAATCCATAAGCAAAAAAGCAGGTAAATTCTGAAACCTTTTAGCCTATGACAGCTATAATCATGAGGATCTTATAAGTTTTAATCTAACCTGAGAAAATGGATACAGAAAAATAGAAAAGAAAACAGAGGAAAGAGCAACAGAAGACTGCAACGCAACATACTGAAAAATAAGTAAGTTGGAACTCTGATTCACCCAAAAAAAAAAAACAATGGGACAAAATTAATTTAAGACTCTCAGATATTTAGAGCTTGAACAGTGATTACATTAGAAAAGGGGTACTACAATGATGAACAACAACACTCAAAGTTTAGAAGACAAAGAAGAATAAAGTTCAAGATACAAGGCTCTGTCTTTTTTGGTTCTGATTAGACTGCCATGCTTGCCTACGAAACAGAATATGTCCTAAACATGAATCCCATCAAAAAGGGACTTTCTTTTCAACGCATATAACTAATTAATCAGCAAGCTAAGTGCAATACGGATCTCAGGTCATCCCAATGCATAAAGCAAAGGAATAAAAAGAAGGGTTAACAATAAAAATGAAGGGAAGAATCGGTACTAAAGAAGCGAAACAGGGCGGAAGTAGAGCAATGAAGAAAAAGTATATAAGTACCCAAGGAAAACTGGGAAACCAATAAGTATCAACTCGTCCTCACTCACATTGCCATCACCCTTTATGGTTTTGCCCGGTACAAACACAACGTATCAACTGAAAAGAAGACAGATTTGTAACTGTCAATAACTAAGCTGTATTGCTTCTGGTTTTTGGATTTATCTTTGTAAGCTGGTATTTACTTTTTCCTTTTCCACTTCTACAGCTAATAGCTTTACAATAACATTGACAATGACAACTATTAGTTTGATAGAGTTTAAACTAATAAAAAATCAAGATCCCTCTTAACATAAAGAGAAAAGAGATTATATTAACAAGTTATAGTATTAGAATTAAAAGATTATATATATGTGTGTGTGTGTGTGTACTGAGGATTTGCACGAAACATATATCTTCTTCTTGTTAAAAAGATGGAGCAAATCAGAGTTCAAGCTGTTGCTTCCATCTCCATATCTACAGGTTCCAATCCTGACGAGTTCATTAGGTCAGAGAATGAGCAGCCGGCTGTTACAACATTCAACGGACCAGCTCCTGAAATTCCCGTCATTGATCTCAGCGATCCTGACATTTATAAACTTACTCGTTCCATAGCTGATGCTTCCAGGGACTGGGGGATATTCCAGGTGGTTAACCATGGAATTCGCGATCATCTGATAGCTAAGTTACAAGCTTTTGGTAAGGGATTCTTTGAACTCCCTCAGGAAGAAAAGGAGCTTTATGCTAAACCTTGTGACGCTAAAGACATAAAAGGCTATGGAACTAAATATATTATAGAGATGTATGTAATAATATATTTGCTTTCTTTAAAAGACTATTAGGGAATAAACTAATGGAAAGAATACCCTATTTTGAAAATTTTTAAAAGGTGCCAATAATAATTTTATTGAAATTTTTAAAAAAAAATTTTAAATATAGAAAATGGTATAAAACTTTAAAAAATCCTTTAATATTTATAATTTTCAAAACTTCTTTACATATAAGACATAGAGTAATTGAGTATTTGTTTATATAATAATTCAAATGAACTAATTATATTACATTATTAATTTAAATCAAATTAATTAGTTCAAGTTAAGTTTAAGAATTAAAATTTAGTTCTTATATTGGTGAAATATAATTAATTTACTATATTTGTTTTATCATTATTTTTAAATTAAGTTAAAGAAAAATTCACTTTTCTCATATATTGAAACGAATAATTTTTTAGAAAATTTTAATTATAAGTTTGCTATTTAAAAGACATAGACATAGCCTTCATATTATTGACTTGGTTTCATATCATTGACTACTTAACTTTCCTAGCCTAAGCTAGACTTGATTTAACTAATGACAATCATTAATAAATAAGAGACTCTTCTGGTTTAAACGAGGATACGAGTTTAAACTCGCCTTTAAAGTTAGAGTTTTATTTTTGATAAGGGACTTATTCGACTTGAGCGGAGATTAGATTAAGTATGAATAAGTATGAATGACTTAAAATTATTTTACTGTAATTGGGATCCTTTAAGTACACATCGTGGGTAAAAAGAAAAAGATTAATTGAATAAATCCAACGGTTGAGAGCAAACATCTCTTGTAATAAAAGACATCACACGTTGTGGTGTAGCGATAAAGAAGTTTGGAAAAAGGATAAAAGAAATGGATACCGTCATGAGCTCGAGGGCATTAGGAGGAAGAGTAGGATCAATTGGGCTTCCTCCATGGAATTGCTTAGAAAGAATGAAGAGGCAGCAACATACTCAGTTCTGTTACTACTACAACAGGAAGAACAACTACAGAGGAAGACGAAGAGGAAGTTTATTGTTCAGTACTGCTCATCCTCTGAAACGCAATGTCTTGTCAAGTAGTTCTGCAATTGATCATAATAGTGGTATTAGCAGTATTAGTAGGGTTATGGAAGTGAGCGAAATAAGAGAGAGGTGTAGAGAATGGAAGTGGAAAGGTCAATACTCCATTAATTACTTTGTTCATCATCATCTCGATTCTTCAACTCCTCCTCTCCTTCTCATCCATGGCTTCGGTGCCTCCATTCCCCACTGGCGCAGGTTCTTTCCCAAAACCATTAACTTCTTCTTCTTCTATATCGGATAAGAACCCAGATTAAAGAAACCAGCTTTCTGTTGTAGCCACATATTACTTATCCAAAGAGATAAGAATTTGAGGTACGTGTGGTTGCAGGAATATCAACACGTTGGCGCAAGAGTACACGGTTTATGCAATTGATCTCATTGGATTTGGTGCTTCTGACAAGCCTTGTGGCTTTTCTTACTCCATGGAAACTTGGGCTCAGGTATTATCTCACCATATCTGGAGCTAGATGGCTAGCTATGGTATTTCATTTACTCAAACCTCTGCAATTAATGGAACAGTTAATCATGGATTTCATAAAGGAAGTCATTAAGAGGCCAAGTGTTCTGATTGGCAATTCTGTTGGAAGCCTAGCTTGTGTTATTGCTGCCTGTGGTAGTTGATGGTCCCCAAAACCTTTCCTTTTTGTAAAATTTAATGAACAGAGGAGAAAACTTGATTTTTGTTTGCAAACTTGTAGAATCTGACAACTTGGTTCGAGGACTGGTGCTACTGAATTGTGCGGGTGGCATGAACAACAAGGCCATTGTTGATGATTGGAGGATCAAGCTTTTGTTGCCTTTGCTTTGGTTTTTCGATCTTCTGCTTCAGTTAAGGCCCATTGCTTCTGCCATTTTCAACCGCGTCAAACAGAGGTAATGTTAATTAATAGCCAACACTTGTTGATATACATATATGCATCTACTGCTGATGATGCATGCAACTGCAGAGATACACTGAGGAATGTTCTATTGTCAGTTTATGGGAACAAGGACTCTGTGGATGATCAACTTGTTGAGGTAACTCTTTATTTTCCCATAATTCTTGATCTCAGTTCTCATCAATATGACATTTGAACATGAACATTGCAGATAATAATGGAGCCAACGAACGATGAAGGAGCACTTGATGCTTTTGTATCAATAGTGACAGGGCCACCTGGTCCTAACCCTGTGAAGCTGATGCCAAGAATTAGCAGCAACGTACCTGTTCTGGTGCTGTGGGGTGACCAAGATCCGTTCACACCTCTCGATGGTCCTGTTGGTAAATATTTCTCTTCACTGCCGTCTCAGTTCTCAAATGTGACCCTTCAAGTACTGCAAGGGGTTGGACACTGTCCTCATGACGACCGACCAGAGTTGGTGCATCAAAACTTGCTCCCTTGGTTGGCCAATAATCTCCCATGAAGAACTCATTTCATGTTTCAACTTCAAGTCCTCGATCTCCATCATTCTATGAACCATAATGAATTATTTAATCTCTTAATTTTTTATTTTAATAGTCATTTTAAAATTTAATTTAATAATTAACCTTTTAAAATTTTTATAAGTTACAAATTACTTATATATTTATCAATTAACCACAACAATAAAAATAAGATTCTAACTTAATTTGATTTTAAAATTTAGTCACTAAATTAATAAAAATTAAACATTTTGAAATTATTGTTTTAATTTTAAATATATATATAATACAAAGTATTAAAGTACGGTTGATTCATAAAGGAGAATAATAATAGGAATGAGAATGGATATATTAAGAAATGAGAATGAATATTATCATTATAATTGTGATGGTTAATGACGATAAAAGATTACCATTACCATTGATAGTAGTTGGTTTGTAAAAATATTAAGAAATAAAAATTTATTATAATTAATTTATTATATTATATTATATTTTAATTAATTATATTGTAATTAATTAATTATAATATAATTATTAATTAATGAATAAATTATATTTTCATTAATTATATTATAACTAATTAATAATATTTTAATTAATGAATAATTATATTTTAATTACTTACATCGTAACTAATTAATAATATTTTAATTACAATATTTTAATTAATGAATAATTATATTTTAATTACTTATATTGTAATTAATTAATTATATTTTAATTAATGAATGGATTATACTTTAATTAATTATTAATTAAAATATAATTATTCATTAATTAAATTAAAATATAATTAATTAATTATATTTTAATTAATTAATTACAATGTTTTAATTAATGAATGAATTATTAATTAATTACAATATTTTAATTAATGAATGAATTATATTTTAATTAATTATATTGTAGTTAATTAATTATTAATAATATTTTAATTAATTACAATATTATAATTTAGTTAGTTATATTTTAATTAATTATAACAAGCACACCCTTACATAACAATAATACCCATTCCTTTAGATTATAAGAAAAATAGGATATTACTAAAAAATAAATAATCAAAATAATAATTCTATAATCATAATCCCAAACCAAACTTCATCTTTGTTTCATACCTATTCTCTTTTTGTATACCCACGGATCAAGCACATCTTTATTATATCATTCCCACGCAAAGATAAAGTCCATCTTTTTCTCGCATGCCATTAATTACAAAGGAACATACAGCGTGCAAATCGTGAATGCCTTTTGTTTTAATGTTTTTAAGGACACCAGGACCGGCGGTGATGAATGAGCATCCACTATTGGACGCGCGTCCTTTTTGTAGTTATGGTCTGCATTGACCATTTAGTTTGGGGAGGTTTGTCATGTGTGTGTATAAATGTAACACATCTTCTTATTGTATCCAACTGATATTTGCCAATTTCCAAATATCATCTCTGTAAATTAATTATATATTTTGTGAAATGTGTACCCAATCATAGAACTGGAAAAAGAAGAAATAAAGTAGCGTCGGGATGGATCGTTCGATCAGTCCGTGGTTGGTACACTAACCAATGGACACCGTTTGTCCACGTGGATGTTTCCATAAGCGGTTGTTACACTTATGTACTGTTCCTCTCGAACCTAACCGCTCATCCTGTTAATATATATTTACAGCTTTAGGTTACACAACTACGAACGTTTTCTAAGAGCAAGCGAGGTGCGTGCGTCTGTTTGTTTGTTTCTTTAATCTGTTTCACAATCCATTGTTGATGAGAATGGAGGTAGAGAGAGTTCAAGCCATTGCCACCTTGTCATTCTCTTCCAACTCCATCCCAGATGAATTCATCAGGTCAGAGAAGGAACAGCCTGCCATAACGACATTTTCTGGACCAGCTCCTGAAATACCCACCATTGATCTTAGCGACGCTGACCAAGAGAAGCTAACACGTTCCATAGCTCATGCATGCGCTGAGTGGGGGATATTCCAGGTTGTGAACCATGGAATTCCCAGTGAGCTCATAGCAAAGTTACAGGACGTGGGTAAGCAGTTCTTCGAACTCCCCCAGGAACAGAAGGAGGTTTATGCAAAGCCCCCTGATGCCAAAGACGTTGAAGGTTATGGAACTAAGTTGCAGAGAGATCTCGATGGGAAAAAATCATGGGTTGATCACCTTTTCCACAGGATTTGGCCTCCCTCTAGGATCAACTACCGGTTCTGGCCTAAGAATCCTCCTTCCTATAGGTGTATATCTAATGAACATTCTTCTTCTTCTTCTTTTTTTCTTCAGCTGTTTTGTTTCTTCATTAATGGTTATAAATATATACATGTAAACGTTTTCGCAGAGACGTGAACGAAGAGTACGCAAAGTACATGAGAGAAGTGGGAGATAAACTGTTCAGATACTTATCGCTAGGGTTGGGGCTTGAAGAGCACGTTTTCAAAGAAGCAGCGGGAGGTGAAGAGTTAGAGTACATGTTGAAGATCAATTACTACCCACCATGTCCACGACCTGACCTCACTCTTGGAGTCGTAGCTCACACTGATCTATCGACCTTCACCATTTTAGTGCCTAACGAAGTCCCTGGTTTGCAAGTTTTCAAAGACGATCATTGGATCGACGCTAAGTACATCCCTAATGCTCTCATCGTTCACATTGGTGACCAAATTGAGGTCTTTTTCCTCTTCTTTTATTCCATTCTTTTCGTTTCCTGTAAGGATACTAGTGTACCTTGCTTGTCCATCTTGCTATATTATTAAAAGCAAGAGATAAGTTGGGTTCACTGTAATTGTATGTTTTTGTTTTAACTTTATTTGTAATTTAATTAATAAGGACATAAATGTTGAACGGTATAGTACAATCTTGCCGTTGGTGGTTAAAGCTGGAGAAATATCTTCACCCTTGAAAAGAGAAAAGAAATAATATCTAGATGCTTCCAGAGTTCCTGTTGTACATGTTCCTATACTGTACTAAACGTGGATGGACATGCTGATTGTCTACGTAACTGTATATATTGCAAGTAATTAATTAAATTTTATTTAAAATTATGGGTTCTAGTCTGTTGTTTAAGAAATGAATGTTGGGATTGCGCAGGTGCTGAGCAATGGCAGGTACAAGAGCGTGCTGCACAGAAGCACAGTGTGCAAAGACAAGACGAGGATGTCGTGGCCCGTGTTCTTGGAGCCACCCGAGGAACTGGCGTTAGGTCCTCTTCCTCAACTCATTTCCCAGGAAAATCCCGCCAAGTACAAGTCCAAGAAGTTCAAGGATTATGCGTTTTGTAAACTTAACAAGCTTCCTCAGTAGTTTGAGTCTTACTCAGGCCAATTTCCATTTTTTAATCTTAAGGGTGTTTCAATTTCCCCATCTTTACAAACGGAAATAAAGCCAAAAAGGCCTTCGTTTTAGATGGTTATTGGCATGTGTCTGGTTGACATTTCCTTCTGGAATATATATAACAGAGTGGATGAAGTATTGACCTCAGCGTAGGTTATTAGTAATTATTTTGGTCGTCACGAATATATTTCCTTTACATGGATGGGGTTGGGTAAAGTTGCCAACTCAAGTATAAAATATTGCGTTTTTTTTTTTTTGACGAAAGAGCAAGAATATAAACCATAAAGAAAGCCTAAAAAGTAACCCAAGTCAACAGGCTTATCCAATACCGATCTCCGAAAAATTAAACGAAAGAGATGTTATTGCCTAAACCGCCTATAAATAATCCGATTCTACTATAACATGATCGATGTGTTTGTTTTCCAACCACGAAAGTGCCTCTTTTATCGACATTAGTTCGGCAATAACTGGATCCAACAAAGACGCAGAGTGACCCAGGAACGCAACAACAAAACAACCCCTTGAGTCACGAAGTACCGCACCAAAACTTGTCACTTTATGTTCTTTGAGAATGGGCGCGTGAACATTACATTTGAGAAAGTCGTCCGGTGGTTTACACCAGCCTGATATACTAGAATGCGACCTATTATCTAGTGCAGTGATCCTCTCAAAGCGTCGTCGTGCATCCTGCCAAGATTTAAGAAAATTATCAGCGAAGCTAACAATCATGCTGGGGCAGACAATCTTATCTTGCCAGACTCGAAGATTACGGTGATACCAAATACTCCAAAGAAGAGTTAACACTCGAGTTAAGTGGATATCGGCATGGTTTCTAGAATATGCCCAAGCATGTCGTCGATCCCCTTACTCAAAACATGCAAGTTCGCCAGCATCCAATTGTCCTTTGTAGTTAAACCAATATTAAATTCGGTACAGTATTTGTAATATTGGTAATGGGTCGTCTTGAATATAAGAATTAAATAAATTTAGGTTTTACAATAAGTTAAGTATCAGATTTAAAGTTTTTATTTTAAATTATTAGGGGTTATGTTAAGTTTGACCAAATTTAAAAGTTTTTGATTTGGATTTCAGCAGTTTAAAAATTGACTGAGTTTATAAGCTTAAATAAATAAATAAAATTTATTTTCAAAAATGTATTTTATATCAAATTTTAAATTTTTGGTCAAATTGTGTTCAACGATTCAAATACAAGTTTTAATCAAACTTAAATTGAAGTATTTATTGAATTAAATTGGACCCTTTTGTATTTTTTTATTTGAGTTGGAGCCCAGCCCAGATCAAAAGGTTAACAGTGACATTCATTACTATTCCTTTTTTTCTATTTTTTAATTTCTTTTTCTATTACTTACTTAATTAACATTTTTTTACTTTTTATTACATATAATAATTTATAATGAGTGGAGAGAGCTTTTTTAAAATTTTAATATATAAAAATAATTTCATTTTAGTTTATATTATATATTCACAATGACAATGAGAGATGGAAATATAGGATGTGGGTTTGATTGGGCCAAGCCAACATAATACTTTAATGCAGAAACAGAATATTTTTCATAGGAAAGGGTTAGCTCCTTTTTTAAACTATTAATTAAAATAAAATTAGAAAATAAAAGTGGGTAAGTTATAGAAGTGACATATAAATGGAAGCTTTCCAGGAAAATTGCAAAATTCTATGTATAGTTAAACTGACATATGGAATTCAATCAAATAAATTATTAATGAATGTTTATGGTAGGAATGGGAGGGCTCTTTCTTTATGGTTTCATTGCTTTACCAATTCATTCCAAGCTTTTTAGCTTTGTCTCTTCTTTCTCTGTCTTCTTCTTCTGCAGATCAGAATTATGAGAGGTCTATCAGAATTGGCAGAGTCAAACATTTTTTGCATTTTGGTTTAGAAGAATGCCGCCGGTGGTAGTGCTTCATTTTCCGGAGGGAACATACTTTTGATGAGAAATAATGCAGGAGACTGTGCTCAGTCTCTCTCAACAATCCTCCTCCACCGCCATAGTTAAGCAGTCATTAGATACGGGTGTTCAGCTGTTCATCCCGCCTCCCTGCCATCTACTCACTAACCACCCCAAGTTCCAGAGAGGCGTCATTGACACCGAGGACGTGGACGAGTCTGTTGTTGAGGAGAAAGTCCAAGTGCTGGGCAATGGGGACATGTACATCGGAAGCTGCTCCTTGTCCCACCAGCATCAGGGACTGGTAGTCCCTCATGGTAAAGGCAAGTACTTGTGGTCTGATGGTAGCATGTACGAGGGGGAGTGGAAGCTGGGCAGAGCTTCGGGTTTTGGAAAGTTCTCTTGGCCCTCCGGCGCCACCTACGAGGGACACTTCAGGTCCGGTTGTATGGATGGGTTTGGCACCTTCATAGGCTTCGACGGTGACTCCTACAAAGGCAACTGGCTCTCCGACCACAAGCACGGGTTTGGCCTCAAACGCTATGCCAATGGCGATGTTTACCAAGGTTCTTGGAAATCCAACTTACAGGATGGACAGGGCAAGTACATTTGGAGCAATGGCAATGTCTACGTTGGCGAATGGAACAAAGGTGTCATTCATGGTAATGGCATTCTTGTTTGGACCAATGGCAACCGGTATGAAGGCTATTGGGAAAATGGTGTTCCTAAAGGCAAAGGCTTCTTCACTTTTGCTAATTCTAATCCTCATCGCAATAATCACAGAGAATTCAGCAATTGCCTCAAGAACCGTGAGGAAGTGGTGATTGCGGCTGCCAGGCAGAGGCAATCCGTGGATTCTAAATTTCCCACCAGAATTTGCATATGGGAATTGGATGGCGAGGCTGGTGATATTACCTGTGATATTGTTCACAACAATGAACCTTCTAATTTGTTGTTTGGAGATGGTGTCACTGACAATAAGGATTCTGGAGGATCCGAATGTGCTACTACTGCTCAGAGAAGTCCCTGTGGCTCTGCTGATGGTGAGGTTAAGAGGCCAGGCCAAACCATTTCTAAGGGCCATAAGAATTATGATTTAATGCTTAATCTTCAATTGGGTATCAGGTATTTCATTTTTTGCATTCAGCCATTATGCATTTTGTTTGATCTATATGGATAACTATTTGCTAATGTGAAAGTTGTTTTTCTAGGTACTCCGTGGGGAAACATTCTTCAATAATGCGGGATTTAAAACAGAGTGACTTCGATCCCAGTGAGAAGTTCTGGACAAGGTTTCCTCCTGAAGGATCAAAGTCTACTCCTCCACATCAGTCGGTCGACTTCCGGTGGAAAGATTACTGTCCTGTGGTGTTTAGGTAACGTTTCATTCAAACTTAGGACGATATCGTGTGACAATTCTCTACTTTTAATTAGAAGGAGTGAGCTTTGAGTATGTATATGTCAATTCTAATATTCGATACTATGTTGGTGATTGGTTGGTGTGTGGTCTATAGACATTTGAGGGAATTGTTTGCAGTAGATCCAGCGGATTACATGTTAGCTATCTGTGGAAGTGATGCTCTGAGGGAGTTTTCATCTCCGGGGAAGAGCGGAAGCTTCTTTTACCTTACACAAGATGACCGTTTCATCATAAAAACAGTGAAGAAATCCGAAGTCAAGGTTTGTTTCCAAGCTCTGGTCTTTGCATCTTCGAAACATAGAAAATGAATGTTCATTATTGCTCCTAAAACAGCAATCTG
Organism: Erythroxylum shatona; assembly: GCA_027568895.1. Classification (NCBI taxonomy): domain Eukaryota; kingdom Viridiplantae; phylum Streptophyta; class Magnoliopsida; order Malpighiales; family Erythroxylaceae; genus Erythroxylum; species Erythroxylum shatona. The sequence goes on along the minus strand of JAOSBK010000206.1, from coordinate 161,181 downwards.
ATTTTATTTATCTACTTGATAGATTGTCACCATTCAGCTAATATGTTTAGGTTCTGCTTGGGATGCTTTCAAGCTACTATCGACATGTTTGCCAGTACAACAACTCGTTGGTAACCAAGTTTTTTGGAGTCCATTGTGTTAAACCAGTGGGAGGTCAAAAGGTATGGTTTGATATTCATTGAAGTGGTGCACTCGACAAATGCTTATCAACATCTTAATTACTGCTGTTAATGCAAATTATGTCCAGACTCGATTTATTGTAATGGGCAATCTCTTCTGTTCTGAGTACCGTATCCACAAACGTTATGACCTGAAAGGTTCGTCTTATGGTCGTACTCTTGACAAGGCCGATGGGCAGAGAGATGAGACCACCACACTAAAGGATCTTGATCTTGATTTTGTGTTTCACTTGGAACGATCTTGGTTTCAAGAACTCATGTGGTAATTGCAACCTACTGCACTTCGATTAGTCATTGCTGGTTTTAGATGCTTCCTATTGCCCCTCCTCTGGAGGCACTGATTTCTGTGATTGAAAAGTTTGTCATAATGTTTTACATGTTCTATTGGCAGGCAAATTTATAAGGACTGCGAGTTCTTGGAAGCAGAGAAAATTATGGATTACAGTCTTCTGATAGGTGTTCATTTTCGTGATGATTACTCTGGTGAGGAGGCGAAGATGTCACCAAAGAACATAAATTCTGGTAAATGCCTTAATCCATTGATTCAAAGTAATATCTTCACTCTTCAGTGAATATTCTTAAACTGAGAGAAGAACTTTGAGGCAAGTGAGACTAGAGCATTCTCTAATGTGATATCTTTTCAGAGGAAGGAAATGTGATTCATGATGAGACATTCATGCGCGGTTATCACTTGCTGCCAGATATGGACTGGGTTATGGAAGACAAGTAAGTCTGTTTCCTTGACTGCTTTCTTTCCCTTTTTCCCTTTCTCTTTATCGACATCCTTCAATCCCTCTTTTTCCCTTCTCCAAGTTGAAAATTCTTTGTTTCTGTTCCCTTTGCTGCTCAAAGACTATTCCTTGTTTGCAGGTAAATTAAGGTACAGAAGTAGTAGTTTAACATATTACAGAGAATGTATGCATGTGTAAAGGGTGGCTAAGCATTTTACTTAAACGTACATCTTTAGACAGCTAAGATGATTGTTGCAATCATGCTTGGACAGGAACGTGTGAAGTTGGATACATATAATCCTCTATTATTCTCGTATCCCATGTAGATATACAGCTATATGCATGTGTAACTTACATAGAACGATCCATCTTTGCCTGAAATTATTAACATGTGATTGGACCAAAGCTTTGATTCTTTTTAGTTTTCCAATTCAATAGGGTAGTTGGGTCTTTGAATTCAACCACGTCTGTTGGAATATGACTAAAAAGGTTGAACTTATGTGGGGTGTGTTGGGGGACAAGAAGTGTGGCTGGTGGGGTCCGTCTTTGCTTTTCCTGTATAGGAACAAGAAAACCATATTTGTTTTTACTAAAAAATGTTGAGTGATGGACAAGTTTCTATCTTTTTGAGTTTGATGTTCTTTTTCTTTTGTCTTTGTAATTGTGAAGAGGACCATTTATTCGGCTGGGAGTGAACATGCCGGCAAGAGCGGAGAGAGTGGCAAAGGGAAGGAGTGAAATGGAGCATCAGAATCAGGATTGGAGGTTGAGAGGTGAAAGTAACAGAGGCAATGAAGTGATATTGTATTTTGGGATCATAGACATCCTACAAGATTACGACATAACTAAAAAAATAGAACATGCATACAAGTCATTGCAAGTGGATCCCACCTCTATCTCCGCTGTAGATCCTAAGTTATACTCCAAAAGATTCCGAGACTTCATTCACAAGATCTTTGTAGAGGACAAGGTGTTGCAGTAGTCTTAGTTGTAGTCATGTCATGTGCTGTCATGCGGTTGCCTGACCTGGTTATATATATAAAAAATGCAATTTTTTGACAAAACCAAAGAAAAGGGGTTGGCAATGTATCAATTCAAATATTCAATCCATGCTGAATCTGATATGGATTCTGTCTGTATAAAGATGATGGGATTGGCAAGCAAAAAAGGAGGATGGGTGTTTGAACGAGTCAAGTCAAGTTTGTTTCTTTTATCAGGTGCGTGCTATTGGCATTTCATTATCACTTCACTGAAAAGAAGAAAATGAAATATAAATGAAAAACAGAGCCTGTCTCTTCGCTTATCTGTATGTGTACATCTGCAGAGCCTGACTGCTACGCCATCTAGTAGATTCAGAAAAGATTGTTCGGTAGTAAGTGCTTTTGGGATGGTGTATGTAATGTAAGCAAGCCATGAAAAGAAGAGAAAGATGACTACCACTGCCACACCGCACCATACTGCTATTGCATGCATGTTTGGTCAGAGAGATTGGGCTAATCGAATTCTAGTGAGCTTTTCCTTTTTTCTTTATATTATATTTTACACATATAAAAAGCGCAAGCATTGTTGTTTGCAACAGTAAATCGTCGTGTTCCGTACGTAAGCTCTCTGTTTTTCACCACAAACTAACTAGACTAGAGTAAAAGCCCAAGTATATTGGAATCAAATGTGATTGATAGAGTAGAGTGGGCTCGGTAGTTTCAGTTGATGATTCCTAAAAGGCCAGAACCAGACTAACGTCATGTGCTGGGCGGGCTGAGGTGGGTTAGCAAAATGGGCTTGGATGATTCAATTGATGCTAGCCTAGGCCTGTCTCCAAATTATTCGAATTGGTCATTCAGGCTTAAAATTAGATCAAATTGCATTAAGTACCTGTTTGGATGAGCTTATATCAGTAAAGTTTTTATCAGTAGAGTCTTTCTAAACAGAGCTTTTCTAAAAAATCAATTAACTGTTTGGTTGTCATTTAAAAAGGAGCTTTTTTAAAAGAGCTTCATACAATAAATTGTTTGGCAACACAAAAAAAAGGTACTTTTAATTTTAACTATATTTTATTTTGTAATAAAAATTATTTATGTATATAAATATTATTTAAAATATATTAAA
>JAOSBK010000206.1:136896-158065 GCA_027568895.1 Erythroxylum shatona | reverse complement strand
TATTATTTAAAATATATTAAACAAAATGTAAAGTACAATATATTAATTATTATATAATTTTAAATCATATAAAACATAAATAAAAATATATATAATCAAATCTTTTATATAGATTATAATATGAATAAAACTAATATAAAAAATAAATATTAAAATATATAAAAAAGTCAAATAATATTATATAAATCTCAAAATAAAAGTAAAGATATGTTTGTAGATATTGTGGGAATTATGTGTAAAACATAAAGATAAATGAGACTAAAAAATAGGCTCATTAATTGATCTGAAAATTTTACCTAAAAAAGTGTTTTTTTGAAAAGCTCCAAATTTAAGCTTCTCATCTCAAAAAGCTGTATTTTAGTTTCCAAAAAAGTCATTTTAATGAAAAAAGTGTTTTTAAATTTTACAGTTAAATATTTATTTTTTTAAAAACAACTTTTGCGGTAGAAAAAAGTGTTTATTTACTCTCCAAAAGTTGAACCAAACAGGCACTGAAACTGAAAAATAATTATTTGTTAGTTATCTTAAAATAAAAAATAAAAATAAAGATACTGTGTATATGGTAATAATGTAATATTAATTCATTTCCATCCCATGCGAACATCATGAATTAGGAATTCCAAAGGTTAAGCTGTCTACTTTAGAAAAAGAGAAAAGGGGTTGGGTCGGGTTGGGTTGGGTGTAGTAGTCAAAAGTCAAAACAAAAGCGGGAATCCGGGTCCGGGATCTTATATTTATTGCTGAGTATGTATCATACGTGGAGGCCATCCTATCGCTGTCTACCATTACTGCTCCTACAGTCCTACCAAAAGAGACAAGTATTATATTATACAAAACAGAACCCAGACCACGTCACTGGGACTGAATCAGTGGAGGGTAGAAGAAGCGCAGGATTTGCGAGAGAGAGCGGATACGTGTCGGTCCCATGTACCAAACAAGAGTGTGTGATGCGAGTATGACAAAACAAATATCATATTACACTGCATGCGATTGATTGAAATTTCAATCACACATCCCTAAACCAAAAGACTGCACTCAGTGGATGCATCTGCACAATCTAATTTCCTTACATTCAAAAGAAGAAGAAGCTTTTGGTTTTCTTAGCAAGATTTCAGACTTTCCAACTTGGCGGGAACTTGGAAGAAAAAGAAGAAGATGGTCACAGTTTTTGTACCGTAATTAAATGATGCTATTGAGTGTCAACGGTGTTCCCCTCCACCGCAATTTCTTCTACGCCTCCGCCGACTCCCCTCCTCCTTCTGCGGAGTCCAGTTTCCGCGAGCTCGACGATGTCTTCTTGCAGGTTCCTTTCTCACCAGTCCACCTACTGTTTCAGATGTTTTTGATATCGAATGGGACCTCATCACCTATAACTATCTATCAAAGCTTTCGCTTCGCGATTGTCATGTCATGTGTTGTGTTTTTCACATTAAATTGCTGTCTTTTTTTATATATTTTATAGAATTTCCCCTTAATTTAATTTCCACTAATGCAATTTAAGGTTACATGTATCATTGATTAGTTTATTCTTATATTTGTTGGCCAAAAACTGTCTCAATTTGAATAACGTTGTACTGTTCCTTCCCAAAAAAATCAAAAGAAAGTTTAGAACGTGTTATCAGTTTCTCTTTTTTTATCTCGACAGACTCAAACAAGGATCTGGCTTGGACAAGTCCTTCACTCAACATTGCATGACCAGCTTACAATCTCAGATTTACTCGCTGATGGAGAACTACTGTATGTTCCTTTTTTTTTCCCCATTAGCCATTTTTATGTGGATGCATGCAATGAGTATATGTAACTTGTTCTTGTCCTCTTGTATTGTTCTCCTTTGTCATTTTTCATTAGATTGAAAACAAAGTGTGATTAAGGAATATATGCCTAAGATTGTCCAAAGATTAAATGCTTGTGGTAGTGGAAGTACTTAAACTTTTCTGTTTCCTTGAGTGGTGAGAAAGCTTGCGAGTACTTGAATTATATGCATTAACTTATCACATATGCTTCCTTTCTCGTGATGTCATAGGTTTGAAGTGTCAAGAGAAATATGGAAAATGCTGTTGAGAAAGGGTATGGAGCCAAGATATATGGAGGTGTACAAGTACGAGCCCTTTGCTTCCAGAAGATGTAGTGGGAGGTACACGCCTTATTCGAATGTCGATTCATTTTTGAAGGTAAGCTTCACTATCTGTTGAACTGGCCATTCAACTATTTCTCTTAGAACTTGCATAAGTGAAGTTTAGAGCTACCGGATCAATTTTATATGTTGCTCCACTAATTATCTTCTTTTGCTCTTTCCGTTTACTACTTTCTTTTTCCGTGACTTAGTAGCTAATCCCAGAAGTATGGAGATAACATGGTGTCATTGCATTGTTTAATGGCATGATTTTGGAATCACCTAAAACCATAAGAATCACTGAGTAGTGCTGTGTAATTTAATATTTTACTTACAGATAAGGTATTCTGTTAGCCTTGACTGAACTTGTGGGTAGGACAAGAATGCTGTCTCCCTATCCGGTGAAGTTGATGTATTACAATTATGTATGTAGTTTGTACAGTTGTCTAATCACTTTCACTTGCACTCTACACTTGTGTGGCAGCACTACTATTGGTCTGAACACTAAATTTGTCCACTTTTACATTTAAAGATCTGCAAATTCCTAGGACTGGATGGCATAGATCTTTTCTCACCGTCAGATGTTGTTGAGAGAAGAAATATCAGAAAGGTTTGCATGTGTATACGCTCACTCTCAAAGAAAGCAAGGTCAAGGGAGTTAAATGTAAGGCACCATTCTCTTCTTCAATTTTAATGATCTAATTTCTTGCAAAGATGGTTCCTTCATGTTGCTCCCTAGCTGCTGGCAAACTGATTGCAGACTGTTATTGCTTTAGGTACCAGATTTTGATATTGTTTCCTATACCATAACTATGCCAAAGGATATGGTTGGGGGGATTCGAAGAAGCTGGGAACTTTCAGGTTCCAGTTCCTCCAGTCCTAGTAGTCACATTCTGGAACATGAATCAACTCAAAAACAAACAGAGGTGCCAAATTCTTGATCCCTGTGTATCTCCCCTTACTTTCTTTCACCCTTTATTAACTTTAGAAGGAAAATGAGTTACATACTGACCGGTATATACTGTAACAGAACTAAGGATTCTATTCATTAGGGTAAGGATTCTATTCATTAGGGTATGGTATATTTATCTGTGGATCAACTGTCTACTTTCTAATGATATGTTGTTTCATTCCAGAAATATTCAACTATGGCTGCTGAAGGAAACTACCTTTTGCACTTCAAGGAGTCTGATGACACAGAAAGTAATTGTACTCGACAATCTAATGGTTCAACTGTTAACTCTTTTCACAATACCCTAACTGAAATGAACTCTGGTTCAGAAAATCCTCTGGAAGAACCTTTGGCTACCAAAAATAGTCCTTTTAATATCAAGTATTCTCCTCATCAATTAGATTTTCTGAGCCAACATAAGGGTCAACATGCCAAATTTCAACTGGAGGAAGTGTCTTTGAATGAACCAATGGGGTCAGCTTACTGGCAGCACATGGAGTATGATTATCAGCCAGATGCTCTGTTATCTCCATCTTCTGTTGTTCATTGTAAAGGTGAAGGGACAAATATCCTTAAAAATTATTCATTGAACCTAATACCGGTTGATCATGACCTTGAAGATTGTGCATCAGTTATAGAAGGTTCCATGGATGTTAGCTGCTCAAAACCAAGCGAACAAAGTCATAGTCACGTCCAGTCAGCATGGTCAGATTCTATTTTCCTTGATACTTATACAGGTGAAAGTATCACAATTGATGGTGAAAGCAGTGCAGAAAGTCATTATGCTGGATTAAAAGCCACCAGAATGACTGTTGGGAATAAATTTACAAGAACAACTGATGTGGATGATGAGGAGATATCTTCTGTTGCCACTGTGGGCTCCGTGTCTGGAGATGTGCTTAACTTTGATATTGCTGATCATTCAGATGATTGCGGAGCTTTTTACCTCCCTGTGTCACCAAGTAATAGAGAGTTTTCTCTGAGAAGGAAATCTGTAGAGGGATTTGAATCTCATGACCCGCTTGAGTTTGAAGCACCAGGGAATGGATTAATGACTGGTAATAAAGAGGCATCTAGTTTGGAGATAGAGGCTACAAATAGTGGCTTCTCTTCCAACCATATTTTGTACCGCCCATTTGCACAGCTCACTACTGGATATTCTGATAACATGCTTTCACGTGGCAAGGACATCTACACGTCTCAAGCCTATTTGAGTACGGGCAATTGGGAACGAGAAGGGTCATTTACCGACCATTCTTGCTATTCATCCGAGTCCCGTAAATGGGATCAGAAAGGCAAGTCCAAGCTTGACACAGTACTGACTGGAAGTATTGATCAGGAAGGTTTATCTCCACGTGTTTTGCATTTAGATTCATGCAAAGAAATTGTTCATTTTTGTCAATGTAAAAAAGGCACTCGAGATACATTGCGGCTTGAGAACATTAAGCCAGTTAAACTTAACAGTGATGAGAACAAGGCATTTCTCAATCCTGACATGGTTGACAAGGATCCAAATTCTGATGCTGCAAAACAGCTAAGCAAACATCCTGAAGCTCTCTCTGAGACCAACATTGACGAAAGATACATGGACATGGGTGCACCTTGCCCTGACTATGTTACTGATCTTTGGCATCAGATTGTTGTGAATAGTGGCCATCGCTTCCTTGTACCAGGGATCACCTACGACCAGCACAATACTTATGTTTCTTGCATCCTAGGTGAAGTAACACTGGACAAGCATACCTGGTTGACAAGTATGTATTCACAAAGGGCAATAGTAGGTAATCAAATCTTAACAGTTCAGGAGCAGCCACAAGCTGACATGACCGAACATATGAATCAGGTGCGGATGAAAATTCTCACTATTTCAATGAAAATTTTGGTCACATTTTATTAATTATGATCGCAACTTTGCGTGACGTGAATGAAACAATGCAGAATTTGGCAGTGGAACATATAGTCGGAGCCAAGGAAGGTAGTGAAGGAATTCCAGAGGTCAAGCCGCAGACGACACTCCTTAAATCAGTTGCAAAGGGAACTGCAGTTCTAGGCGTGCTGTTACTTTTGGCCCGCCTCAGGTTGGTTTTGCATTTAAGGTGTTGTATCGGTCAAGTTTTTGTGGCAGTATTGTTTCCTACGTAAATGAGATGATTAAACGAATATCTTATTTCAGGAGAAGTGGTAGAAAAAGAAGTGAAGGACGTAATGAGGAGGCTAAACATGAACGGAGAGAAAAGAGTAGGAAGTCAACTTCAGCAAAAGTATCAAAGGGGTACGAGGTGTATCCATCTGAAAAGCTCAAACTAAAAGCCTAGAGAAGTATCTGAAGTTCTGAACAGGACAGAACAGAACAGATATTGTGGACGGATGCGTCCTTCAATGACTTGGTGCTGCGGAAGAATCCAGGTCACCTTTCACTTAAGCGTTGCAGAAGAATCCACGTCTCGGTTGAATTCACTTGTATAGCAGGGTAGGCTTATAAGCAAAATTTTGTTTTGCCTTTTCTTCTATAATATCATATCGTACGGTTAATATTTAAAGTATAAGAAGTTATATTTTTAAGTATTTATTGAACATTTAAGATTTAGCAATGTGATTAGCAATGATAATGGATCAATCTTGAAAATTTCCCCAAAAAATGGAAGGCTAAAGCTTGAATTTTGGTGCAATTTAGATATTCAGTTAGAGGATTAATATGAGCATAGTAATTTAGATATTCGGTTAGAGGATTAATACGAGCATAGTAATTTAGATATTCGGTTAGAGGATTAATACGAGCATAGTGTAGAGTCTACTATCAAAAATTGAGCATGGGTAAACTGTTGTCTAAATAACTAAAACTAGTTGTTTAGATAGTTAATCCTTTAATATTTTTTATGTTTAGTTAATATGGGACACTCTAACACTCCTCCTCAAGTACAATTGAGACTGAACATCTAGTTGTCACTTGACATATATGCAATAGTGATCGAGTCGGGCCGCTAGGATTGGACATTCAGATGAATAATTGAAAAATTAATAATTTGAATTAATATTAAAATTTTAATACAGGTAGGATGTAGAATTTATTATCAAGAATTGGGCATGTTAACCATTCAAATTTAATTCCTTGGGTCCGAATCCAAAGCCTAATTTCGGTTAAATCATGAATCCATATATGCATGTACATAAATATGATCACGTTTCCTCCCACTGAGCGACGGTTTCTCTGAGAATTGATCGAAAGCCAACCGCCGAAGACCACCTTCAAACAATATATAGATCATCGTTGTCGAATTTAACTGAAAGAGGTGAGGAAAGGGATGAGATGTGGAAGTATGGTGGAAGAAGCTGGAGGATTATGTGGAGATGTAGAATCTGTGAGTGTAGGAGACGCGGATACAGTACTAGTCTTGGAGGAGTAGCGGCTGTATGGGGAAACGGGGATTATGGGAGGTTGGGAATGGCGGGGAGCTTGGATTCCCAATGGACGCCGCACATCCTCCCTTCTTCTTCCTTCCATCATCTTCCTCTCACCTCTATTTCCTGCGGTGGAGCTCACACCCTTTTCTTAACGAGTTAACTCTTGCTCCCTCTCTCTGTTTCTCTCGCTCTCTCGCACTTCATTGGTTTCTTTTGTTCGATCAATGCCAATCACCTTTTTCTTCTTTCACATACAGATACTGGCCGTGTTTACGCTACTGGTCTCAACGATTTTGGACAGCTGGGCATATCCCACCACATCCACATTCCTTATAGCATGGTAATACCTTCAATTTCATTCCCTTTAGCCTAATTACTCTCTTATAGGTCTTTAACTTTTCGATCCTTGCGTTTGTGTTTCTATGAGAATAACTTAAGTGGCAATTTGTGTATCATTGCTATCATTAGAAAGTAATTCTTCTTTGTCTCGACAATTTGTGTTGACTACTGCCTTCTTTATGTGTTCTTTATTTATGCCCGATTTTTAATTTGTAACTTTCACTACATTACCAGCGGGCCGTTCATTAGTTTGTTCACTTGCATTATCCTTACAGGAACCGTGTGAAGTTTCTGGACTTCAGAAGGAAGTTGGCCAAATTTCAGCTGGTTATCACCACTCTTGTGCTATTACAGGTTTGCAGTTAATCAAACATTTCTTCTACAGCTTCATGAATGATAAAATGTTCAGGTTTTGGGGCCCATACATGCCCATGTAAAACCAAACAGAGACATATTGTGAGTCGAGTAACTTAGGCACCCTTACTGGATTCATGTATATCAAAAAGGCTAACTTAGCATAGAAGTAGTATTCATCTTCACTCTGAGGAAGTAAGCAAGTAGAAATAGGCCATCCCAATATTTGGTTCTTTCGAGATTTGGGCAAACCCATGACGTTGTACTTTCTCCTGTTAAAGTTTTCATGTTATTTCTTTAAAAATATAAACACATGCTTGTTCCCTGATTTTGTTCAACATTTGTGGCTTTTCCTGCAGTGGATGGGGAGATGTACATGTGGGGAAGGAACTCAAATGGACAGTTAGGTCTTGGAAAAAGTAATAATTGGGATATCTACTCTTCTATGTTGGCTATATATGTACGATTATTGTGATCATTAGATTCCTATTTTATCAACAAAAGGAAGAAAAAAAATGCCTCAGCATAATAGTCTTAATGCTAAGAAATTGGAGATAGATGGTCCTCATTTCCATTAACTGATTTTCAGAAGCAGAAAAGGCAATTAATGTGCCAACTAAAGTAGAATGCCTGAATGGCATCGCCATTAAAAAGGTTGCTTTGGCTTCGGAGCATTCAGTTGCTGTTACTGGTAACTACTGTCTTCTGCTGATATATTCTGTTCTCTATTTGTTGATCATCACTGGCTATCAAACATGATAAAGATATAGTGTGGCACAACTTGTAAATTTCTTTTATTGATCTTATCTTTTCTAGGTGGGGGTGAAGCCTTAAGTTGGGGGAGTGACAGCTTTGGACAACTTGGTCATGGCCATGAATCAAGCTTTCTGGGATTGTTTAAAAGCACCACGTTTGTTTGATGATTTCTTTATGTTCATTTCTTTTATTTAAAACTTACTTTATCTGCTGCATAACTTCCCTTTTCAATTTGAAGTCCTGCTTTTTGTTACACATTGCTATCTTCTACTGAGGAAGGGGGAATGGGTGAGGGGTGGTAACTGTGTAATGAATGCCATAACAAACTTATGGTAAAAGGGACAAACTCACTGGGATGGAATTATGGTGCCTGCATAATTACATGGCTTGTATCTGACTGTCAAGGAATTCTTGGCATAAAAAGGTTACAAGGTAGCTAGTCATCACTTTGCATACTTTCTGTTTACTTGCTCATTAGTGAATATTACTTCTTCAGTGAATATACACCAAGGCGTATAAAGCAACTTGAGGGAGTTAAGGTACTTTGTTTTGGTGTTGATATTTACTAAACGCTCATACAGTTGGAGTTCTATTTAATAAAGTTATCATTTTCCCTTTGGCTTCTATATGCAATGGCTGCTTAGGTCAAAAATGTTGCTGCAGGGATGCTTCATTCTGCATTCATTGATGGTATCCAGTCTGCTCTATTGTGGTCAATTGTTTCCTTATGTTACTTGCTGTTTCTCTAAACTTTTTCCTTTGCAGAAAATGGGTCTGTTTTTATGTTTGGTAAAGGATTGGTAAACACCATGATTCTTTTTCATAACTTTTCTCTTAAAATAAATTTTCAAGCTGTCTACTTCATTGGTGTGGTCTTACTTTTTTAACAAAAATTATCTAGGGCTTTGGAGAGCATGGTAGTATGACAACATCATCAATGATAGGAAAGCTGCCATCTTCTAAGGAAGTTTCATGTGGCGGCTACCATACATGTGTTATCACAAGTAAGTCCTTTTGAACTTTGATTGAAATACTCGGTTTCATATTACGTTGCTTTCCCTTTTTCTACAGGCTTGCATGGGCATATACGTGATATATGTATGTGTCTAGGTTGAATTTTATGTGATGGTATATCACACTTGTCACAATTTGTCTCTCTGAAAATAATTATCATTAATTCAAATGATCTATATACATGGGAATATATACATTGATCTAATAGCTCAAAATTAGGAAGTTAATCTCTGTCAAATAGGTAACTTCCTAACCAATGTATACAACTCGCTAAAATCCCTAAAGATCAAGGATTTTTTATGTGCCCGTGCATGGGATCGAGTCCAAGGACGATTCTCAGGAAAGTTAATCTCTTTCCCCTTATTTACGTCGGTTTCCTTCCTTGTAGAACCTATTTTTGGTGATGAAAAACTGGCAGCACTTGTCAAAGACAAGGTTTGCTGAGATTGGACTAAATTATTCTACTCCTAATTAGCTAATTTTTATGATAACTTCTTCCTTACTTTATTAAGTAACGTAATAACCTTATATAGGCAAAGAAACACAAAAGTTCCACCTAAATTAGGACTCCTAGAAAGACTACTATTCAAGCTGTTTTAGGACTCTTAGAAAGACTCATATACAAACTGTTTTTTTATTAACTTAACTATAACAGAAACCAGTGCAAAAATAATAGGGAAATAATAGACTTCTACTAAAAATCAAATACTCATCTAATAAACTCCTAATAAAACACTCATACTCCTCTAATAGACTCCTAATAAAACACTCATCCATATCAGGATTACATCAAATCTTTTAGAACCACAAGACTACCCTAATAAAAGCACATTATTCAACACTCTCCTTCAGGATGGTGAATGGATATCTTCTATTCCAAGCTTGCTAACAATGTTTCGAAACATAATATTTTGCAAACCCTTTGTGAGTATGTCTACTAGTTGATCTTTTGTTTAACTAAAATGGAGTGCGGATTAGCCCATTGTTTAGTTTCTTTATAATGAAATGCCTGTCAACATCAATGTGTTTCGTTCGATCATGTGACGTAGGGTTATGTGCAATACTGATTGCCGATTTGTTATCATAACTATCTCATTTTATCTTTAAATTATCAAGGACTATTTTTAACCATAGTAATTCGCATATTCCCAATGCCATTGACTTGCCCTTGGCTTGACTACCACATTTTACTTTTTACTACTACATGTTATAAGGTTACCTCTTAAGATAGTACAATAGATTGAGGTTGACCTTTTGTGAACTAATGGACAACATAATCAACGTCAGTGTAAGCCTTTTAAAGTCATATTATCTCCTTTTCTTGAATAAGATTTCTTTCCCAGATTACTTTTCAAGTATTGTAAAATTCAATGTACTGTCTTGGGATGCATTTCTTTAGGATTATGGATAAATTGGCTAACAATAGTTTAATCAAATGGAGTATCTGTTCTTATATGTGCTAGTAAATTAATTTTCACAAGTCTTTGATAAGAACCTCTATCTATTATAAAATCAATTAGAGCACCTCATTGTCTATGGTTGAACTCAGTAGGTGTACCAACTAGTTTACACCTTAACTTCCCTTTTTTCTTTAACAAGTCAAGCATATGCTTTTGTTGTGAATAAAGATTCCTTGCTTTGAATGTGTCACTTCAATGCCTAGAAAGTATTTTAACTTCCTAAGTTCCTTGATATCAAAATTCCCTCAGTTGACATCCTTTTAAATTTGTATCTCGTTTATATTATGACCTAATACTATGATATCATCCATATAAGCTATCAATATTATCACTCCCTCAAACTATGAGTGTCTCACAAACAAAGTATGGCCTCCTTGACTATGCTTATATCCTAGTTAGTTATTATTTGGAGAATCTTCCAAACCAAGAACTCCATGATTGCTTAAGTCCATAGAGGCCCTTCTTTAACTTACATTTTTTCTCTCTTTAGATTTAAAATTAGGATGGACCTCCATACAAATTTCTTCTTCTAGACCACCTTGAATAAAAATGTAGTTTACATCAAATTACGACAGATTCGTTCCCTTGTTTGGTTGTTAAAATCTGTGTTTTAATTTTTTAGATTTGAGCAACATCATAAACTTTTGAAGACCTTTGTCTAATAGCATCCTAAATTTCCTGGTGGTGCCAAGAAACATAGAGGTATCACTTATCTATGAAATTATCGGATTCCATAATCAAGATGTCACCAAGGAATCTTGTTCATCCCATGCCTCAAATGTAGGATCTTCTTTTGAAGGGGCATTCCCAGTAAATGGCGCAATTTTTCTCCACCCTTCAAGAAGTTGCGGATCAATTGTGACCACTTCAAATAATTCTTTCCAGTCAATCGATACACTGGTGGACTGTTTTGTAAATCTTTGGTTGTAGCAATAACAATATTCAGGGATGCAAAAGCATCCAAGACAAGGCTGGTTTCAGTGGATTCTGGCATGATTACTTGGGAAGATTGAGAAGAAAAAAGGTATATAATTAGGGTTTCAGGAATTAAAAAGAGGAGTCTGATGAACATAATAAAATAAAATGAAGAGCATTAGGGCTCAGGAAATAACCAGAGGCTCTTATAATATTTCACAATTTGTCACATTCAAAAAAATCCTCATTATCTCTATCAAGCAGGTGACTCCCTAATCAGTATACTTACTGCAATCCCTAAAGATTGGGGATTACATCAAATCCTTTAGAATCATGAAATTACCCTATAAAAAGCACATTATTCGACACAAACAAACCTGAGGCAATAAGTATGTTGAGAAGCCAATGTTGCTTTCTGAAGTTTACTGGTGATTATATAGTATTATGTCCTTGTGGCTTTTATTTTTGTAGTGTGTATGTTGCTTCAATATAAACTAAGCATTTTATTGTCACAGTTCTTTTTTATTTATTTTTGAATAATTTTGCATAGGTAGTGGTGAGCTATACACTTGGGGATCAAACGAAAATGGTTGCCTTGGTATTGGGTATCTACACAAGAACTACACCTAGTCTTTCAACTGCAGAATAGTTTTAGTTTTGGGCTTGAAGATGACTAATACTTTTGTTGGCTAATGTAACTTACAGTTCGATTGATGCACTTCATTTTCCAGAAAGGGTTCAAGGTCCTTTTGTAAAGTCTCCTGTTGACAAGGTTTGTTTATATTGCTACTATTGGAGAAGTACCTGATAGATTTTACCAATAGAACCCATTCCTAGGTTCTCAAGTAAAATGCTAGCCTTTTTCTGAGCCATTTTGGTGCCTATCAGAGTTAGACCAAAAACTCTCTGTTTCAAAGTCTTCAACTTCAAGTAATGGGCAATGCATGATTTAAAAGTTATGATCATGAAAACACACGATAATCTGATGGGAATTGACTTGCCCCTCTCTGAAGTAGTTGTAATTTCAATAGTTGCTTATGACAGATATATTCAATCAAATTGGTCTGTTGACCTTTACCTGTTATATTGCTTATGCAGATATCTTGCGGTTGGAAGCATACAGCAGCAATTTCTTGTAATAATTTTTCTAATACAGTACTCCATGTGCATATGCAGTTTCATTGGTTTCCGCATTAAAAGCCATATAATTGTAGATGTCTGTACTTCGTGAAAGTTTCCATTCGTTTTTGTTATTTTTCTGTGTGGTGTCCTAAAATATCAAGAAAGACTTTGCTATATCCTTGATGTTTAGACTTCCAACAACATTTGTCTGGCATGCTTATCATTTTTGCTTAGCCTGCAGCCAGAATCATCTGAAGTAGTATTTGCCCTAGTGTAGAAGGAAAGAAAAGATTGGGAATAGGAGCATACATCATTATTAGGGTGATCTCCTTTGTGGTTAGTGTTGTTGATTTGTCATTACTTTTGATTGGGGAAAAAAAACTTTTTAACCGACATAGAAATTTTTGTTAATTTACTGATAGATCAACACATTTGGTTTATTAATGTTATATGTTTCTGCTCAATTTTATACTTATTTTGGGAAAATGTCATTACCTTACAATTTTCAGAGCTGCTGCATATAATGCAGAATGAATAAAAATTTACATTTTTGGAATATAGGGGGTAATATCTTCACCTGGGGTTGGGGAGGATCTCACGGAACATTTTCTGAAGATGGACATTCTTCTGGCGGGCAATTGGTATGCTTTCACCTCGCTTGAATTCTGCTTGGAATTTGCTTTATATGATAAAGCCAAGCTTTCTAGATTTCCATCACTAATGAAATTCCCCCATGTGGTAATTGAAGGATACAAAAAGATAACAAATCTTTCCTACAATGTCTACATAATTTTGGCCTTCTGCCAGTTGTTTGGCATGTTTTTTAACTACTGTCCTTTTCATGATCCACAACCTTTTTATGTACCCAAAAATAAAAAAAGAAGGTATTGTAAAAGAGAGCAGGCAGAAGCTGAGAATTTAGTTCTATTTTAATACCACTCCACAGTTCTCCAGGTTTATAGACATGCTTCAGTTATATGGACCTTGATCCTTGAGTTGCGTTAACCAAGCACCATTCTGCTTGTCCGCTCGTGTTATTGCTATGGTGGAATTACACTCAAGTTATTGTTCTTTGAGAAGGACTAAATGAGATTTCCATATCTTGGCCTTCATTGGTTTTGCATACAGGGTCATGGAAGTGATGTTGACTGCATTAAACCTACCTTGGTTGATTTCAAAAACAAGGTAAAAGCATCGGAAATATCGTGTGGATTCAATCACACAGGAGCCATACTAGAATATACCGAGTGAAGTGTATCACACAGGGGCCGCTCGAATACAGCGAGTGTAAGTATAAGTGATGGTTTTGGCGGAACATTACGTATATCATTCTTTACGATTATACATTGTTCTATGCTGCAAAGTATCCATATACAGATACGACATCAGTCATCCATTCAGTAAGCCTCCATGTGTCCGTGTTGAGCCTCGAGTCGTGCATTTTAATGTAGCAATTGTGAATGCCTGTCAAGTTCGTCAACTTGACATGTAACATATGGTTATGTAAGATGTATTTATTGTAAACACCTTCATAATTTATAGATATAGAGGAAACCTTGGAATTAATTGAATTTATTTGTGCAATTTGAAAAATAATTGTTGTAGTAATGGAATATGTTGACTTAATAATGGAATATCCATGTGTGCATTGGAAGCATTGTTAAGACAATAATAGTGGAATAATGGAATGTCCCCTCTTTCCCTCTTCCTTCCAATTTTTGACTTTTCCCTCTCTCCTCTTCTACTTACTAATTACTATTCTATATAACCATAAAAATAATATCCTTCAATTATATAACTAGCAATAAAAAAGAAGCAGGCAGGCAGGCATTCCGAGCTTTCTTTTTCGGTTGGTTGGTTTAATTTCTACTAACTATTTATTTATTACCCGCTTATCAACATTTCCAATTTAACAGCCATTTTTGGCTCTTCTTTTTTATTTATAGTGCAAGTATTAATCATATTGACATCACAACAATCGTAATTAATATACGTTTACTACTACAAACAAACATTACAAGTGCTCATTGTTTTCCCCTCTCTCGCATTATATATCTACTTAAACTCACACTATCATTATCTTCCAGCCAACAAAGAAGAAAAAGAACAGAGAAACATTGAACCATTTACACCTTCTACACCAATCACGCTTACTCCATATGAATTTACACCTACTTCCTCTCACCGGATATAAATAGACACTACCAAAGCATTACGGCATTACGCTCAAAAAGACGTTCCTATGTCTACTTTCTGCATAATGCTCCAGTGTCAATTGGCTCTCAAAACCTTCATCCCATTCTCAACGTATGATTCAATCTGATCTCGTCTAAACACTTCAACTCTGTCAATGATATCCAATGCTTTCTCCTTCTCAACACCAAAGCTGATAATGGGAACCACAGAATGTAGCCTCTTCACTGCAGCTGCTTCCTTGTTTTGCTTCTTATTCAAGTGGCTTGTACTCTTACTTAATCTATCATGCTTTCTCAACCGCCTGTTTTTCTCCATATCAAAATCCCCACTCTTGCTCATTCCTAGCGTCCTCCTTTTCCGCTTCACATCCTCCAACATTTTCTGCTCTTCAGAGGTTAGACTTAAGGTCGACTCCACTGTTTTCTTTTGTTCCAACTTTTCAGGATTTGTACCAAATGGGGCCTTCGTAGCTGTCTTTACTTCTCCGTTTGCACTAGTCTTTGATTTTCTTACCAAATGGTGAAGCCACAACAGCAGATCAAGTATATAGGCTTCTGTTTTCTCTTTGTCTGCATGGTGGAGCGTCTCTATTCGAATAATTTGTGCTGGTGTGGCGGCAGCCCTTCGGTTCACATCAGACCTGTATTCATTTAAAGCTCATATTTATTCTCATTCTAGCATATTCTTCTAACTCTTATAAAAATAACAAATAGTGGAATTGGAATATTTGCAGAACTTAAATCAAAGAACCTCACTCACCCAGTATTTGCCCACTCTCCAACCCATCCAAAACCATGATGTGCCCTGTTTTAGATGAATGAAGATCAAACAAACAAAACAATAACTACGCATCAGTAGCATGAAGTCATTGGAATTAAGAAGAGGAAATTGACTCCACCCATGGAAATTGGTTATGTTACTTGGCTGTGTTCGTGGACATTGGAACAAGCCATTGCAGAGTCTTCTCCATCTCATCCTTGATTTCAGTTATCGTGAGCTGTAGATATAAATTCAGCAAAGTAAACAAGCTGGAGATTTGCCAGGACAAACGTTTTTCTACTCAGACTTCTCTTGTTCCTTTGTTTGAAAGGTAAGACTTCATTAATATAATGAATTTAACATGGTCTCTGATTATACAAAACAGAGAACCAACTTCTTGGAAACATTATTTTACTCCCTTATTGGAAACGAATCCTATAATTTATGATACGTAAAAGCATATCACCAGCTACATAATACCTCTTCCTTCACCCGATGAGATTGTAACTTGGAACGTAAAGCTGATTTAATGCTGGGCGGCAAGCCTTGATATAATTGATCCCTCATGTTTTGGGGAATTGAACTTGATCTTGCAACCTGAAAGCATCAAGATTATCTTTAACAAAAATCCTTAAAACTCGATAAACCATATTATTGCAAAGCCATAAGAGTAAGTACAGCAGGACTTGTGTACTCAAAATCAGGTTAATTAGAAAGGCCCCATTTTGCTCAGCCGAATTTTGTAAAAGCTTCCTGCTAGTTTGACTAAAGGCCATGATGTGTGCCGCCACTCTACCAGTCGAAATACCAATTGTCTTACATCATGTGGATATCAATTTATCTGAAATTTACTGAATCTGAAAACCTTGGTAAACTTAGTTTATACACCTAAGGTTTAGCATGATTTGATGTTGTCCCTGAGAAAGGAGTCATAAGTGATCATAAACCCTAACACAGGATGCAGGATTAAAGAAGGGTCTTGATGTAACCAACAAGTAGAGTAATAATAGTACTAGACCAATAACATTATTATCAATTCCTTTTTTATGTCAACAGGACTTGTCCTTTCTTTCAAATGCAGAACAAGATGTAATAATGGATTATTTAAGTAATGATGGTAAAACATACAGATCCCTTTTGAATGATAGAGAAAGCTAAATGCAGAATTATGGATGAAATGATTGAGAGAGATCAAGCTCACCAGATTATCAATTTGCATAATTATATTCGCATAATGCAGAGACAAGCCAGCAGGTCCCAATCGTTGCCGATTGCTCTCAGATCCTTGGAATGTTACATGGCCATCTACAAAATGCAAGTAATAGCAATAGGCTTCAATCATTAAGCAGCATATGATCAAATAAAAATCTAACCCAAGGAAACAACCCTGCGAAGCACAGAAGGAATCCTCATTTTGTATTTCTTACTATCACAAATGTAACTAACTTCTTTTTTTCTTAATATGATAATACAACTTTGGCCATACGAACTACTACTTGAAGAATACAGAAGTATTAGCTACCTTCATATCTTCAAAATAACAATCACTTATATATGAGAGGGCATTTGCAACTGTTTTTGGAAACTAAGGAAGCTTGCAAATAACATTAAGAAGAGAAGAACAAATAATATTAAGAAGATGATAAACCATGCAAACATGCCAACTGTATTACACGTTCAAAACCTTGGATGAGTACATACCAACTTTTCCAAAGGTGTCATGTATCTCCAGCAGTAGAAAATGGACAATATCTACAAGTTTCTCCATCACCTACCATCAAAATTAATAGGTTGCATATCAATAATTGCAAACTTTAATAGGATTGATAAAACAAAGTGGAAACATGATTTACAATTGTTGTTTTTTTCTTTTAATTTCAACTAGTTGCCAACTACGGAATGGCATATTGGCATTGTTCTTGAACTTAAAATCATGCAGGCACAGAGCATGTACAAACTAAGGGCAGAGAGAGATCAAAGAAAGAATTAAGAGTGCCAAAGGTATAGCAATTATAAACTATGAATGTGATTCAATATAAAATGAAGTAACATAAAGTTAGTACACTGAAGTTACCTCTTCCAAACTTCTGGACCAAAGTGACCTTTTTTTTAGGTTTCTCACTTGTTTTCTCTGACTCTTTAGTTCTGCTCTCAAGCTTGCAAGGTTTTGACCTACAATTGTTCACAAGTTCTGAACTTACTGATCATGAATCTTGGTCTTTAAACTACTTATATGAAGTTCCACAAAAAAGTTTACAATGAAACGATCAAAATACAAGCATTTGTGGATGCTCAAAAAAGATTTCATAAACTGTTATAAAGTAATATAAGTTTTTCCTTCTTTTTTTTCAGAAGAACATGCGTTTAAGTCACTGCATGAGCTGCATTTTTCAATAAAAAAATCTAGATTACAAACATCAAAATTTAACAATCTATGGAGATTTTTTTCACAAAAAATTATGCCCATCAAGCTGTTGAAATTAGTATTCCAATCATACATTGAAAGTTAACTATGTATCATGTCTTCCCCAAGTCACCAGAGCATAGTCACGTTCCTTCCTTTATGATTACCAATGCCCAAGAAAACCAGTATTTCTAGAATGCCAACTACAGTTAGCAGCAACATTTGAAACGTTGACATAATAAAGTTTGCAACTTCTTAAAACAGAATACCATCCAGTTATCACAAATAAAAATTATGCCATATGACATAATTAGTTAGTGACTGAAAAGGACATCAAGAAGTTACCAATTTGAGTAGCAGCCAGACTACTTTCTTGGCTCTTAGGTTGGCAGTCTTGCTCAAGTCTGTCCAGTACCTGCAATTCATGATATAATTCCTGCAAACCAACAAAATGTGCTTTTATACTACAGTTTCCTTCATACCACCAAGCACGTGATTACAATATACAAAATGAATTGGATGGAGAGGTAGCTGTCTATAAATTTTAGCACAAATGTTCTAGTCCAAAATACAAGTTTGTATGCAACCCATCAACCAAGGTAAGTTGTCTAATAATTTTGGAGAAAATCAGAAAGGGAGGGATGCTCACAGCGGTAGACTGAACAAAAGTCGTTAAAAGGTCGATGACAGCTTCTGATTCTTCCCTCAATTGCTTTTGAGGAGTAAGCTCTCTGCTGAGTCTGGAACGTGAAGTAAAATCCATTCAGCAACTTTACAAATATGTTACGTTAACTTAATTGGGAGAATCAGAAAACACATTTATAATTACTTCTCAAAATAACGATCCAAGTTGTGCCACTGAGGGTCTTTACACCGATTTCCAAAACGAACCACTTCTCCCACGAATATTTTCAACTCTTCCCTGCAGTGGAAGTTAAAATTCTTCAACTGCAATGAAGACAGAAGAAGCAAGAAAGACAATCACTGAAAATGGAAACTTGATCATTACAATCTTGCGTAGCATTCACCTCTGATCAACAGCAACAACTCTCAAGAGTTCATTGGTATCATTAGATATTAGACGCTGGACACCTTCGGAAGAAAATACAGTGTCTTTCAAATGTCGAATTCTTTCCTTTGAAAGGCACTGCATAATGTTGGAACCCTTGACAACTGTGTTTGCTACCTCAAAAGCTAGTATCGTAAGCTCGTTGCCTTTAGTTGCCACGGAAGAAGCAAATCCACTATTTGAATTTAAATTAGTCATGCTGCTTCCAAGTGTGTCCAAGACCTCCACTGCTTTTTCCAAACCAGCTCTGCCTAAACGTGAACTGACGGAAGAAACCTACAGATTACGGTAACTTCTTAAAAGGTTGATACTGTACAAAAGAAAATGACGGACTAGCAAAGGAAAATCTAATGGGCCGTCCTGGATTTAGTTTTGGAGTTGCTGCAACGGAACATTTCCAACAGATATATAATTGAAATTCCTCTCTAAACACAGATGGTACAGTGATTCTTTGCTGTGCGTGGAAGGAGAGGAGTGTGTAACTCATTGAATTTTAATGATTGATAATGATACTGCGGGAGATGTTTATATTGCGAAGTGTGAACAGAATAGCCTTTTCCTTCCAACAGGAGGTGCTGTTGTTGAAGGATGGAAGGAAAAAAGAAGATTGGGCAAAGAAGTACCTTGGTAACAGCTGCCTGTCTAGAGCGTCCGGATCTTGATTTAAGGGAAGAATAGCGTGGAATCCCGTCGTAACTAAAATCATCATTAAGATCATCATCGACGATAACAGCAGCAGCTTCATTCTTGTTATCATATGAAATTAGTTTCTCTTTCTCTTCGAACTTCTTGGAATCCAAACGATTACTACCACTACTAGCCACTTTTGAGTCGAACAAATTTGTTGCAGAAGTAGAAGTCGCTTCAGCTCTATTGTAACGATGATTAGGATTATTCAGAGGAAGCTTACTGCCCTCGAGATTCTTCGAACAAGAACAAAGACCCCCCATCTTTTCTCCGATCCAAGTTCTCCCGATTATGAGTCCGGTCAACGGCCTTCAAAAAACAGAAATTGGTGGAAGCAATAAGGCAATCAAGATTGACCTGGGCAGCAAAGCAAAGAAGAAAGAACAAAACAACTCTTAGTCATTTATTCCGCCTACAATTCAAGTCCACCCTCGACCCACCACCCACCAGCAGCCAGGACCAGGACCAGGAAGCGCCAAAATTTGTCCCCAATTTTTCGTTTCGTTCCTCGTTATTATTACTTAATTATTATCTTCCATTTCTAAAAACGATTTAATTGTGCTTCCCACCGTCGGATTCAAACGTCACTTCCAATTCCAATCCAACTATTTATTTAAACTGAAATAATTGGTACATTAAAAACCCAACCACCAACTAAAACAAGAAGATGGAATGTGTTATCCTAATCCAAATTTGAATTTCTTTTTCCTTTTACTTATATCTAAACAAATTTAAACTTTACAGTAGTAGATGATGCACATAAAATGGTGCATGGTTTATAACTTCACATCATTTCGTACGCAGATCACACAACGATGCAAGATTTTCCGGTGTTGTGCTTTCTTGTTTATTACAATGTTAATCATTGGCGTGTTGTCTTATTTAAGATCATAAATAAAAAACTAAGTATACGTATATTAAAGCGTCTTATCTTGAACAACGGTTCCTGGTCAACGCTGGAATCTTTGCAATAACTGTGGAAGACCAATTCCTTGCAACATCTATACCGCTGTGGCTGTGGGAAAGCCATCACTTCCTTTGGGCTGCGTCAACTATTGTCTCTACTTCCCCCCGTAGCTCAACCTTCAGTTCTGGCAAGCTTTCGGTGCAGAGTATCGCTGTATCAACTATTGTCTCTACGTCCCCCCGTAGCTCAACCTTCAGTTCAGGCCAGCTTGGGTGCAGAGTATTGCTGCATCAACCATTGTCTATACCTCCTTCCCCTCATATATAGCTCAGTGTTCTCTCTTTAGTGACTTTT
This sequence comes from Erythroxylum shatona, assembly GCA_027568895.1. Taxonomy (NCBI): domain Eukaryota; kingdom Viridiplantae; phylum Streptophyta; class Magnoliopsida; order Malpighiales; family Erythroxylaceae; genus Erythroxylum; species Erythroxylum shatona. The sequence continues at coordinate 137,262 of JAOSBK010000206.1, read as the reverse complement.
TGATCCGTAGATAACTCCGTGTTAATTTCTGGCACTGGGAAGGATCATTTTATTCTAGATTTTTGTTATACGATACTCTTGCTAGCAACATACAGCTCATAATCACTTATCAAGCAGCCAAGCTTTTAATTTCGATTTAATTATTATCATTTGACATATTACCTGTTCCATAGAACAATGACGATTTGTGTCGTCCTAAGAAGCATAGACACGGATACGGACACAGGACACGACAAGGACACGGGAATACATCAACTTCTAAAATTTGATGGACACGGACACGACATATATATATATATATATTATAAAATTTAAAATTAAGAAAACAATTCAGAATTTATAATATGATATATATTGATTGATGTG
>JAOSBK010000206.1:114482-136796 GCA_027568895.1 Erythroxylum shatona | reverse complement strand
ATATATATATATATTATAAAATTTAAAATTAAGAAAACAATTCAGAATTTATAATATGATATATATTGATTGATGTGTTTCAAGACTTCCAACATCTTGATAGTTCATACTTATTTGATACTTTATAAGCCCCTTTCAAAAAATATGGAGCATATATTTTATTAAGAAATGTCCGAGCGATCTCCAAACGTGTCCGAGCTGTGTCCACTGTGTGTCAGTAATTGTCCGATATGGATACGTGTCCGACACACGAATACGGCTCCATTTTCCCGTGTCTGTGCTACATTTGTCTATCATGCAAGGAGGCAAACTTATCGTCCATCAGTCCGTACGCTTACGAGCTAACCTTGAACCTCAGCTAAGTAATTAGAGGTGAACTATTTCCTTGGAAGTACGATTGAAACAACTATGTGTGATTTAATTATCCGCCAGCATTTATAACAGCTGAGCGGACAAGGCATCAAGACGTGAAGAGCAGGAGAACAATTAACAAACAATAATATGACAAGATGCTTAGTACTTTTTTTTCCCCCTCACAAGACAAGAGGCTACTAATTATCGACTAATCCACGCAAGTTAAACAAAAAATTAAGGGAATGTTGCATTTCATGTTATTAATATCATTACTATCTATTCTTACCAAAAAAAAAAACATCATTACTATATATTAAAAAAGGTCAACGGATTTGGTGTATAAGATTTTAAGTTTTGAGAAAGTTACGATGGAAACTGTTTTTAATTTTTATATAAAAAAAACTATTTCCGTTACTTAAAAGTATGATCATAATACAAAAAGATTGTTTTCGTTCCTTAAAATTATGACCTTATAATTACAAAGAAGCAATTCTATAATAACAGTAAATAAATCAACTTATACAAACATTGACATGTTCAGTACCACACTAAAGAAAAAAGAGAAAAAATGAGAGGAAGAATGTAATTATATATAGCTTCTTCCTTTTATGTCATTTGAATGTTAGATTTTTCCTATATAGTAGACAATAATTAATTGTCTTTTTATCAGTTTTTCAATAACTTGTCAGTTAAATTACGTAAATTTAATCAAGATAAAGGTGATAAAGTGGTCCAATAAAATTATCTAAATTCATGAGCCGAGATCTAATTAAAAAATAGACCCTAATCAGTATAGATCGAGCTCGTATTAAGCTTATAATGGAAGGGCCCAATATAAAAATTATATATATTGGTTAAGGTCTATTGTAGTTGCTAATGTAATGGATAAATATGCAGAGACTCAAACCTATTTAGAAGTTCACGACTTAAGAAAACCACAAAAAGATGTTAACCATGTCTCAGTGGGCGACTTTAATAAACATGTCAGGTGGATTCAAGCTCGTTACGGCCTTGGAAAGCTCATTGGAAACTTGATGGAACTGAAATCAGACATTTCTTCTTTTTTTTTGTTATTTTCTTTTCACATACGATCCAATATATGTAACTAAGACTTCTATTAAGTGTTACACATGATATTAGAGAGGTTACGTTATCCGGTTGTTAAAAACGAAGTTTTTTTTTATTTTTCTCCACAAGGGTTTTGGAGAATAACGTTCCATTTTTTTGGTTTTTCTTATGTATGGTTGCTTGAAAATAAGCTACATGTGTTTAGCTTTGAAAAACAAGTTGAAGAGCCTCAAAGTATGAAAAGTCGGCCAAAAAATAGGCAAAAATTGCCTATGGTTGACGGAGGGGGAGAGAACGTCGGGCACATGTGACACACACGCTTGACACTCAATAGTACTGCCCTCAAGGCGATAGGTGCACTCCTAGACAAATGATGACACATATATGGTTGCGACAATTCCATGTGATGCACAGTGGCCTGCTGACATCAATGTTATAGTACTGCTGCTAACATTAGCGCCCAAAAAAAAGAACATTTCAATTTTTTCATAAAGGTACCCTAGGTCATTTTAGGTCAGTTTCTAGGTCGGAAGAATTCATAAAGTGATTTTTAAAATTTTTGTGGATTAATTATATTGATAATTTCATTCTAAAAAAGGATTAAGGCTTTCTAAAGCTGATTTTGAGTGAATTTTCATTTTTTGAACTTCACATAAAAGTGATACTTGAGGTTTTCGTGTCTCAGGTCATATGTTTGGTATTTGGAATAGAATGATAGTTACTCAGATTGATATTTTTTGCAATAAAAGTCTCAAATAAACTTCATTGACGATCATTTCAACACGAGCATATGATAATTTGAATGTGCATCTGGTTTTTCACATTTATTGATGATATTTTGTCATATATTGTATGCTCATGTAGAGTGTGAGGATAACATAAAGATGTATCCCTTGTATTTGTAGAATTTTTGAGTACTAATGAGATTGTAATCATCACAGTGGCCTTTCAAGTTAGTATTTGAATTATTCTGCTTGCATGTTGGGAAATATCTCTGGTCTCATGTTTGGTTATTCTGCTCACAGGTGTTGGCCTTACATGAGATTTTGGGATGAGCATAAAAGCATTAGATGAGGAAAGTCATTGCTTTAATGATCTATTCACCTATAGGTAGTAGTGTGAAGAGAGTTGATGATGTGTACTCTGATCACTTTTATATGGAGGTCTGATTACATTTAACATGTATTCAACCCACAAGTTATCACATGTGTAATCAGATTCTCAGTAAAGATACTATTTTATGACTTTAAGTATGTTTGTTGTCCTGCATTTATGTTGATCATTGCATTGTCATGTTGCAGTTATCTTTTTGATCAATAACAACACTGTCACCATTAAAACCCTGATCAATTTCAATTTCAAGAAGCGTAAGCAGAATGTGGAGTTTACGTTGGAGAAGGTAGACGTCAACCTAGCCATGCAGAAAGAGCAAATAGCTTCAATCACATCCAACGGCTCGAAAGATGACAAAGTAGCCTTTGCAACCTAGGAGTGGTCCAATAGGATGTGTTTTTTGACCATTAAGCGGTCAATCCCAGATCATATACTGAGTAGACTGTCGGACACTAGCATAGCGAAGGACTTTTTGGATAATGTGTCCTAGAGATACAAGGTCTAGTCTAATGCTAAGCAAAGGGCCTTGACCAAGGAGTTGTTCTCCATGATGTATACAAGAGAAGGGTCATGATAGTCCACATACTAAGTAAGTTGAAGTCACTTGACATTCTCATTCCTAATGCATTTATAATCAATCAAGCTCTGAACACTCTCCCATCAAAGTTTGGGATGCTCATTGCATCATACATTTCGTAGGATGAGGCTTGGGATATCAATGTCTTGATTGCTCGATGTGTTGTGGTAGAGAAGAAGCTCAAAAGCACTCCTCATATGACCCCGTTTGCAACCACTAAAGGTAAACGCAAGGTTAAACCTTAAAGAGTTAGGGGAAAGAAATTAAAATTTGCTCTGTAGATACAAACTGGTCAGTCTAAGAGTTGAAGAACATGAGGTGCTTCTTCTGTAAGAAGAATGGGCGTAAGAAATTTGACTACCAAAAGTATAAAGTTTGGAAGATGAAAGAGAAACTATTAGGGAACTCTTTGGCTTACATGATTCATGAATCCAATTTTGCTATAACAACGTTTGATTCTTGGTGGTTAGATAGTCGAGCATCTAATCGTGCTACTTTTACAATACAGGAGTTCAAATCTAAGAGAAAGCTAACTAAAGGGAAGGAGAAGCTAATGGTTGGCAATAATAAAGAAGTAAACGCTTTGTAGGGGAAATATGTTTGAACCTTAATACGAGGTTTGTATTTGTATTACAAGACACATTTTATATATCATCTTTTCGATGGATATCAGATATCTGTATTAGTATTAGACAAAGTGGGTTATCGTTTTGTCATTGAAAATGCAAATTTACAATTATTTTTCTATGCAAAACATATTGGAACTACCTTTTTATCATATGGTTTATATCAAATATGCCTTTCTCCTCATGAAATGTATGCTTCTTCATATATTATCGAACTTGTAACTCGAAAGAGACCTCTCATTAAAATACATCATACATGTTGTGACATAAACGCTTAGGCCACATTTTCAAAGATAGAGTTGAGAGACTGATAAAGGAAAACATTCTCTGAACTATAAATTTTGATGATCTGGAAACTTTTGTTGATTGCTGCAGAGGTAAGTTGACCAAAAAAAAAAAGGGCCAACTTGAGCTTCTAGTTTATTGGACCTCATACATACGGATATTAATGGACCCTATATAGCTACATTATGCAATTTTATATATTTTCTAACCTTTATTGATAATTATTCTTGTTACAGTTATGTGTTCTTACTTAAAAAAAAATTAAAGTTCTTGAGAAATTCAAGAACTTTAAGGCTGAGGTTGAGAACTAATTAGTAAAATCTATCAAAATAGTCATATCTGATAACAATGGAGAGTATTATGGCAAACTTAGGGTTTCAGGAAAAGAAAAAGGTTCATTTTCCAGATATTTGAAATATTGTGGAATAGTGACTCAGTTCACTATGTCAGGTAGTTTTAAGCAAAATGATGTGGACAAAAGGCACAATCGCACTCTAAGGACATGATGAAGTCAATGCAGAGCAAGACTAGCCTGCTTGAATATCTTTGGGGAGAAGCCATAAAGATGTCATTGTCTATTCTATATAGAGTCCCAAGTAAATCAGTTCTAAAGATGCCTTTTAAACTCTAAAAACGGTGGAAGTCCAGTCTTGCAAACATTCGTATACGGGGCTACTCTACTGAGGTGCACTTGTATAATCCTTATGAAAATAAATTGCAAGCTCGTTCTACTCGTTGTTACTTAGTAAGATATCTCAATCACTCTAAAAGCTACATATTATACTGTAGAGATGGCGGGTCTCAAATTATAAAATCACAAATAACTAAGTTTCTATTACATGATATCTTTAATAAGGGTGGGCCTTCTCACCCTGTAGATAAAAGCAGGACGGATACTGCGGTTATTTCATATTTGCCACTCACATAGTCAGGTCTAGCGGATCAAGATCCAAATACTGTACAAGTATAGGAACAATAACCTATACTTGTACAAACAGAGGTTCTTGAGATACAAGAACCAATCCAAATGCTTAGATCCACTAGAGTGAGAAGACCAACTATCTCATCTAATTACATAGTTTATTTGGGTGAACAAGACTATAATATAGGACATGTTGTTGATTCAATTACTTTTATAAAAATTATTTTTGGACCTTATGCGGATATGTAGTTGGAGGCAATGATGGACGAGATGCAATACATAAAACGTAACCAAATATGGGAGCTTGTTGATTTGCCTCAACATTGCAAAACTGACAGTTGTAAATGACTATTTAAGACTAAGAAGGACTCTCAAGGTAAAGTTTAACAGTTTAAAGCTCAGTTGGTTCCAGAGGGTTCACTAAAATGTTAGAGATTGACTTTAATGTTACCTTCTATCTTGTGTCCTCTAAGGATGCATTCAAAGTGATAATGGCAGTAGTAACTCATTATAATATAGAGCTACATGAGATGAAAGTCAAAACCTCTTTCCTGAATGGAGCCTTTATGAAGATGTCTATATAGAGCAACCTGAAAGATTTTATGATCAAGGTGAAACTAAAAAGGTTTGCAAATTGAGAAAAATTATATACAATTTAAAATAAGCATCTAGATAGTGATACCTAAATTTTGATGAGGTTGTGACCTTCATTGACTTTGTGGAAAATAAAGTTGAACGATTCTTGTACCACAAGGTCAGGGAGAGCAAAGTTAACTTCCTATTGTTGTATGTGGATGGTATTTTGCTTGCATCAAATGACTTTACCATGTTGTATGAGGTTAAACAACTTTTGGCCAAGCATTTTGACATGAAAAACCTTGGTAAAACATCTTTTGTCCAAGGTATTTAGATTTACTGGGACAAATTTCAACACTAATTAGGCGTCTCATATAGTGTATACATTGAACATGTGTTACAAAGGTTTAATATGCCAGACTATAAACCTGTTGTAGCATCAATATCTCACGATGAGAGATTATCTTTAGCACAATGTCCAAAGAATGAAGTAGAGAGAGAGGTCATGAGGAATGTTCCATATTCTAGCGTATGATGTATGTTCAAGTGTGCACTACGTCGGACATTGCTCGTTGCTTGACTATTAGGTCGATGCCTGGCTAACCCAGGCATAGACCATTGGAATGCAGTCAAACGAGTGTTGATATACTTAAAGAGAGCGAAGGATTATATGTTGACATACATGAGGGTCAATAATTTAAACCTCATAAGGTATATAAATTTCGATTTTGCTATATGTCCGAATGATAGAAAGTCTACTTCAGGTTACATTTTCATGTTAGCATATGGTGTAGTATCGTAAAAGAGTATCAAGCAGCCACCGGTGACTTTTTCGACTATTCATGTAGAGTTTGTTGCATGTCATGGTGCTACTACATAAGCAGTATGACTCAAGAATTTGATTTATGAGTTATCTATGGTTGATTCAGTAGCTAGATCTATCTAGGTGTATTGTGATAATCTTGTTGTTGTGTTATTTAGTAATAACAATAAGAACTTCATAGGGTCTAAGCATTTGGAGGTCAAATACTAGATCATAAAGGAGTTGATTCAAAAAGGTGACATTGAGGTGGAGCATTTGCAGAATGAGGAGATGTTTGTTGATCCTTTAACTAAAGGATTGCGCCTATATGTGTTTGAAAGACATATATATAATATAAGTGCATTGAAGTCCTTAGATACTGTTAGCGAGGGATCATTATGTTTGGTCCTTGTATGTTAGTAAATGTTTTGATTTATTATGACAATATGATTGTTACTAATAAAGATGATTATTTTTTATTCTCAGTAATATGCATTGTTATACATTATCTTAATGCGTGTGAAAGACTTAAGGCCTGTGTCAATCTTAAGCAGTTTAAAGATTATTGGGCATATATACGGATTGACCTTGAGCCTATATTTAGGACACGTACAGTTTAAAAGGATATCCGTGAATTTTAACATGACATAAGGGAATATAAGTGTTTAATTTTATAAAGGTGTTCTCTAATGCAGTGTAGCATTCAGTGAGAGAACAGAGAACGTAAAGATTTTCTCTGTTGCAGTTTAGCATAACTTCTCTAATGCAGTTTTGTATATGCAATTTAACATAAAGTTTAGAGAAATCAAGGCCTACAAAGGAAAAGATGATATATTTTAGATAATTCAAGTATCATCTTAGTTTGTCACATATCGTTTTCTCATTTGTGTTAAAAAGCTATTAGATATGTGTGACTGTATTGGATTTGTGTTACGCATGACATGTGTATTCAATACTTTTCGATATCGAAAGCCTTGTCGGACAACATAATAGACTTTCATTATCTTTGGATCAAATTGTGCTTTTAAATATGACCAATCCATATAGTCATGTGACTTAATCATACTTTTGAACTAGTTTTCAATTTTTTATCAATATCGCAATTGATTATTGTCTAAAGGGAAAATTGTTAGATTGTCTTATATAGTAGACAATAATTAATTATTTTTGATCGATTTTTCAATAATTTATCGATTAAGTTATATAAATTTAATCCAAATGAATGTAACAAAGTGACTCGATAAAAGGATCTAAGTTAATGGGTTAAAGTTTAGCTAAAAAATGGACTCAGATTAGTGTGGATCGAACCCTATTAAGCCTGTGATGAGGAGACCTGATATAAAAACGATATATACAAGTTAAAGTCTCTTGTAGTTTCTAATGCAATTCATTAACATACAGAGACTCTTACCCATTTAGAGGCTCACGACTTAAGAATATCATAAAAAGATGCTAACTACATCTTGGTAAGCGACTTTAGTAAAGGTGTCGGGTGAATTCAAACTTGTTACAACATTGGAAAGCTCGTTGGAAACTTGATGGAACCGAAATAAGGTATTTCTTAGGTTCTTCATTATTTTCCTTTCACGTTCGATCCATGATGTATACGTAAGTCTTCTGTTACGTGTTACATGAAAAGACAAAACTAGTCAAAATATAAGGAATAAGTTTTCATCCTCTAGCAGGGTTAAATAAGATACTTATATATAGCACGCCAATTGATGTCATCTGGAAACAGAGAATTAGTCAAGTAGTTGAGAAAACACCAGTTGTTATTACTTTGATTCATTATCAGGGTTGGATAAGATAAGTCTTGTTGGGATGTAAAGTTTATAAAAACGTCAATGACTAAACGACTATTAGGTGTAACTTTTTCGGGCCTTTCAAGGAATCAATCTATAGTTAATTTGGACAACAGCGTCAGCTTTTTTGTTAACCCAATACGTTAAAAGTATTAGGCTGTTAATGTTTAATTGATAGCAGACATTAGAGGAGTAGAAATAGATAAGAACATGAAATTTGAGAGAAATTTAGTGTATTATTCATCAAAGAAAAAAATCTTTAAATAAGTTGAGCATGGAACAAGAAAATAATAACTGAATATTAAAAATATGAATTAAATCCTAAATTGTGTAACAAATATTAACATAAAACCATTAACTATTATCTATTATTCAGCGCCATTATTAATTCTGGTTCTTTTCGGTATTTTAATGTAATTTTCTTGTATATCTACTATTGACTTGTTGCTAGAATTTGATCAATTTTAAATCCTGGTCCCCTTCTTTATAAAATATAATGTATTATTTATTATGCGAACCTATAGTAAAGAAAGGAAAAACTTGTAAATACAATAATAATTCGAGTTCACAGTTTGAAATGATTAACGTGATAGAAAAAGTCTATCCGAAACCAAAAGAATCTTTCCAAACATTCATTTACTTCTAAAAATGGAGAATTAGATGAATTAAATTGTATTCAGCTTAATTAGATGTTATTTCCAAAATCAATAGTCAGTACCAAGTTATAAATAAAGTTAATGAACTACTGTTTATATTCTACTAATCCCGTCATTTGCTTTTCTATGCTCCCGTCACGTGGAATACAATTGTCTGTGAAATCAAAATATGTTCTCAATGTTTATTTTTTTGTGCTTTATTAATTAAATCAATTTAAATTTAGCGGCATGGAATATTATTTGACGTTTGATCTTAGAATCTAGCTGCTTATCAGATAAATCAAAGGCGCGGTTACGAGATCTAGGCTCCTTCCAGATCATGTGGCGGGATCAAATCTACCGTCCAACTGAAAATGAGAACCTGCGCTGCGAGCACAAATATGAAACATCTTAACGGTAGGGACAAATACCGAAATGCGTGCTCTTTTGTTGCCAACATAACGAAACCAGTTTCAAAAGTAATGCCAAACAGCGCAGTAAGTTGGGGACAAGACAAGGGGTAGGAAATAGGAACAGGATTGGGAGCAGTAGCATGGATATGTGATGCACGTTTTCATAATTTTATTTACTAAAAATATCTCAGTCTGCCAGTGCCACTGCCTCTGCCTCAATCACAGTCACAGGCACAGCACAGTTCTTGAGAATCGATACTAAAGCTTTATCATTCTTTATTAGGAGCAGAAAGAAAAGGAGACAAGAATTCAGGGGATGAATAGTAACAAAAAGGTGAAAAGAAGAATGAGAGAGACAGAGACGGGGAATTGCATGCAGAGAGCGAAGATTAAGATGAAGGCTGTAAAGAGCGGGAAGAGGAAGAAGAAGATGAAGGATATAGTTAAAGAAAGAGATTGCGAGGACTGGTGTTTTGTTTGTAAAGACGGTGGAGATCTTATCCTCTGCGATTTTCAGTTGAGTTTTCTTCTTCCTTAATTGTTCCTCTGAAAATTAAAATCCATGTTTCCCAGCTCTTCTGTTCAAACGTACTGACGGACCGATGCTTCCTCTTAATTTAACCAAGCGATAACTCACTATTGGCTTAGCCCATACTACTGCTGTGTTTATATTACTTCTGTTTTTCTTCTTTGTCATATGTTATTTGGCCAGTCTGTGACCTCGATCATCATTTTTGAATGTACATGTCTTGATACTTGGATATATTTACGCGCGATGTATTTATTTTAAGGAGCTTATGATCACTTGCTCTTTCCAAATCACATGATTTGTTAAGCTTTAAGATTCTTCCTCCGTTTAGTTGGTCCCTCCAGACCTAACTTGTTAGAAATCTTACTTAAGTTCTCTCACCTTTGCATCATTAACAATTCTAAGTTAGTCAGTTCCATTTGCCCTTTCCTATATTTTTAACTTTCTAAGTCTAAATCTTTCTATTCTCTGCTTCAGATTTCCTGCTACAAAACTTTGCTCCTGTTTCTGAAATCTTGTTTACTGTCTTTTGGTTATACCCGATCCGAATTTCCAATGATTTTCTCCTTTGCTCCATGTTATTGACGATGCAAATGATCTGGCCTACCTCCACTCTATCTCTCAAAAGAAGGATGCAGGCAACAAACAAGAAGTATTTTTCTCCATATTTGATGTCCTCCATTATCGATGTATATGTCCCGTTCATCTATTGGAACATTCTTCGAGGATGCATTGTAGAAGAACTTAGAAGATTAATAATTACTTGATCTCTAACAATTTTGTGGACGTGAATCTTAGTGAGAGGACTAATGGATCATTTCCACAAATCATCTCTTCCGTTAATACGTCTCGATATTCAGTTTCTTCTGTGAATGAACAACTCGGGATGCTTACTATAGTCTTTCATTAGTTAGACTATTGGATAGAAAATTCTCAGTTCACCAAACATGATTTTGGTTCCGTCTAATTTCCAGTCATGGTTCATCAACTGTACTCAATGATTGCACGTTTTGACTATTTTTCAAATGGATTTGATCCTTAAAAAAGGGTAAGGATGGTGGAGTTAAATAAGGTGGCCTATTAGGAACTTTATTTATCTTTGCATCTGGGATTTCTATCATATATAAGGTTCTTTCTTCCTTAATATCCTCTTTGGATAGCAACTCAACTTGTGTGTAGCAGAATGCATGATTAAAACTTTGATTCCTTTAAATGTGGAAGTGTGATATTATCTTCTGCCGAATTTACCACTGATATACATAGCTATGTAGGACTCCTCATATGATTAAAGACTTCTTTTCTCCTCGTATTCTCATCCCAACAGTAAACTAAGTAAACATGTTTGGAGATAAGTGGTGTTTAGCTACAGTTAAACAAAAATAATGACTTTCCCATTGGGGAAATTTTTAATTGTTTGTGATATAAAAGTGGAGAGAGAAATCACATATTCTTTACCTCCCTTGTTCTAGGTCCTTGTTATTGCCAGCCAAGGTTATGTTTCTGCTTCCTTTTATTTGAAGAAAGGTAGCCACTCAATCTTCCATTATAACTTAAATATCCATCTTGGTTTTTTTGTGTGGAAATTATCCATTTTGGTTTTTACTACACTAGTATTGCATTAAGTCTATCAAGAGAAGATGGATATTATACATAAATGAATATATGAATAGATGTATATACAGATACACACACATTGATGAATCACTACTTGTTTTTTTTAAATTGAATAATACAATTGTCTTGTTTGCTTTCCATAGGAATCCCATGTTAACTTTTCCGCTGTTAAAGTTAAAAAATATTTTCATACATGATTCTATGGCATGGAAGTTTGACTCTGAACCTTGTGGCTATATCTACAATCATATATCATAATTATTTGACATGCAAACTATGCTCATTGCATTTTTCTTATAGCTTTTATACATCTTGATATTTCTTTCTAATATTGTACTGTTTCGAGATTCCTGATTGAATTTATCCTCTGTTCAGTAATTGTTTGAAGGTCTATCATCCAGGATGTGTGGGAAAGGAGGATACCTTGATGGAGACTGGAGAACATTGGACTTGTGGTGAGCCATTAAAAGTTTTAGTTGATTTTAAGTGTTAGAATATGAACCGGTCTAAAACTTACCTGAAAGTTAACTTCTGAGTTGAATGGTTACTTGACATGGTGTCATAGATTTTATTACTGGGAGATCTTGAGTTCAATTCATGTTGTCCTTGTTTACGGTGGATTAGTAATTTGTGATCTGTATACATTTCATTTTGGGGGGAAGGTGTTAGAATAATGTAAGAATTATTACTGCAGAATACTCCAAAGCTTAAGCTTTTAGTTAATTTGTAGAGGTGATCTTTACTTGCAGTTCATTACGTTGTATTACCTCTTGTAAGGGTCTCACTCTGTAGCACACCTTTTCTGTATTGCTCAACTCATACTGTGGTTCAATTCCAAATAATGGACAAAAAGCATGGTAAATGTTGGTTTTCATGTATCCAGACCGGCATTCCTGCTTATGTTGTAGTGGAACTCCAAAGTTTCATTGCTACTGCTGTCCTGATGCTCTGTGTGGACATTGCATTGCTACTGCTGAGTTTGCACCAGTTAGGGGGAAGAAAGGGTTTTGCAGCAGCTGTTTAGAGCTTGTATTACTTGTAGAAGAAAAAGAGAATATGAACATCCATGAGGTATGTATATCTTCTGACAGCAAATCGATTCTGAATTCGTTAACAAGGCAAAGTTTCATTTTCATCCAGTCTGTTCTGAGATATGTGGTTATACTCTCACCCTTTTGTGCCCAATGGGTACCACTTGTATTCTTTTGTTTCATTATAGCTAGGAATTCAATCTATTTTCTTCACGCTGTATATGGTGCCAGATGTTTACTGTTGAATTTCTTAAAATGCTGATATAAGAATAACACATAGAAGCAAGGATGGATTAGCACAGTGCTAGTATTTATTCATTTACGCTAGTTAAAAGAGTTAATAACAGCATGAGAATTTAAGTAAATTATTTTGTTGTCCAATTATATGAATAGAGTAAACTATTTGAAAAGTCAATTTAATTGAATTTGGTCCATTTCCATTATAAATTGCTATGCTTTAACTACCTGGTTGAGTTTCTATTATGGCTTTCTCTTTTCGTGCAAATAAACTTTTTCAGAACAGAAACATGGCTGTTTTTCTTAAATTTTCAAAACTTGCTTTCTTTAACTATCGAAAATATGTACGCACAAACTATTACCTTCCTCAGTTATGACCGTTACTACCATTATTAATAACTATTGCTTGCCTGAATTACTTACTATGTTACCACTCTATGTCATTATTCACCCTTGCATTTGTTGATTGAGAAGAATCTCAGTCACAACTGGTGAAAATTTGTTGAATGCAAGTAGAAAACTTGGTTTCATAAGTTAGAGGCTTTTTATCAATCATCTAACCTTGCAGAAATTCGTTAACTGTAAATTTTTACCAGTATTCTTTTGTTCAATTAAGAAAATACACTGAAAACCAAAATGAAAACCAAAATATAAGCTGAGGCATAATGAGCCCTTTAGTTTTGTCTTGATTTCAAGTACGACATATAATTCGAACTGCTTGTAAGATGCTTATAAAGAAAGGCAACCATTCTCAAAGTTCACTATCTTAAATGTATTCACATCCTGTGAAACATTAATCACTCATTCTGTTGTGATTAAAGTATATACGTAGAAGGTCAGAGGACTGAGAATGGAGGTAAAAATGGATTTCTTAATGTTGTTGAATGTAGTGTAACCTTTAGGAGTGATAGAGATGCCATTAATGAAAGAGATATGAGAAGAACAATATTAACTCCTGTTAGGTATAGTCAATAAACCTTATCATGCGTTTGACCATTCAACATTATTTCTTCCCTAGCATTTAATGTTATCTTATTTTACTGGTGCCCTTAAATAAATATGTGCTTGTCTAAAAAAGCGAGAGAGGAAGAGAGAGAGAGAAGGAAAGAGAGAGACAGCGGGGGGTGTTAGCAGGCGGAGGAAGCAAATATACATCTTGCTGATTGTGTCTGGTAAATAATATCTACCATTTCTGCTAATACTTTTCTAGATTTTAATTCAAACAGTCTGGAGTATTGTTTTATCAATGTTGAATGGCTGAGAAATTGGTGACTATAGATGCTAAAGATTGCAATATACTTTTGCAACAAATAGTCCTCAAAGAAGGCGGCTGATATTAAAAGTTTGTGTGTGTGTGTGTGTGTGTGTGTGTGAGAGAGAGAGAGAGAGAGAGAGAGAGAGAGAGAGTGTTTGTATGTATATTTTCAGTGGGAATAGAAAGATTTTGTATGTATGAGGACCCATTCGTTGTTCAAATAATGAACTATGCTTCCTTGCAAATAAGAATTAACTTTGTGCATTATTTTGTGAAATGCAGATTAGTATTGTAATGGAAAAAAATATTGCATGTGAATGATCAGGATAGCCATAATCCAAGCACTAAATAAAATTTGATTTAGTATTTTAAATTTTGCTACAAGCGCTTTATGATGCTCCTTTTCTGAATTTCTGAATATAGTTCCTCTTTTCTGATTGAGCAAAATGATAGTGGAAATATGATCATATGATTGTTATTTTGTAGGACAAAATAGATCTGCAAGATCGCAACACGTACGAATGTCTATTCTTGGAATACTGGGATATCATAAAGGAGGAAGAAGGGTTGACTTTAGATGATGTTTATTGTGCAGATTCCAGGTTGAAGAAGGGTCAACATTCCGACTATGGTTCCCGGTCATATAAAATTGGCAAGAGTAAAGGAAGTTATGGGCCAATAACAAGCAGTAGTGATCTGAGTGACAGTGAAGAATCTGAAACAATGGGCAAAAGGACAGGTCCCAAGAAGTTAGAATTTGTGGGATGGGGATCAAAACCTCTAATTGAGTTTCTTAGATCTCTTGGAAAAGATACAACTGAAGAGTTATCTCAATATGATATTGAATCAATAATATGTACATACATTCAACAAAAGAACCTTTATGATCCTTGGAAAAGGAAGAAAATTCTTTGTGATGATAGTCTTTATTCTATCTTTAGAAGGAAATCTATTCATAAGAACAGAATCTATAGTCTTCTAGAAGCACATTTGGTGGTGAATATAAACCATTCAGAGGATGATGAAAGTGGGAATGAAGTTAAAGGCACTTCTCATGACAAAAATGAAGAAACTGTGTTAACATGTAAGAAAAGAAGATTGATGAGCCATGCTAAAAACTCTGAAGGGACAGAGAGAAATGCTAATATCCAAGAAAGCTGTTTTGCTTCTATACTTTCTGAAAATCTGAAACTTATCTACTTGAGAAAGAGCTTAGTGGAGGAGTTGTGGTATGAGCCTCAAAAGTTTGCAGTTAAGGTAGTGGGAAGCTTTGTGAAAGTCAAAACAGGCTGCAGAGATTACACCCGTAGAAGTTCACACCAGCTTTTGCAAGTTACAGGTATTTATTTGCATGAGAAAGTGGGTACTTTGATAAACTGAAGCATGTAACCATTGACATAAGAAGTGGGTTGTTTCCTATATCTCACATAATTTTCAAGGTTCTCCTGGGAATTATAATCACTTGGTATTTTCTTTAGTTGCAAGAAACTGAATTCGTATTTGCAGGAAGTTGTTGTCCTTTTCATTCAGTACGCAGCTATGTTTTATTCCTCCATCTCTTTTGTTGTATTATGAGGAGCTTAATCAATTGTTAACATCCAAGTGCATGCTTATATTTCCTCAGGCATAAAGTCGACTGGTGAGGACAAAAGCGAAATTGTTCTGACAGTTTCCAATTTGCCAACAGATGTCCATATCTCCTCATTGTCAGATTATGACATTCGTGAGGTAAATTCTTTGTTGTATCAGAAGAACACTGACCTTGGCATTTCATGATAGTTCAAACACATTAAAAAGTGATACTTTTTATAAGATTTTGAATTAGATAATGACTTCATGTTGATTGATGCTCAAAAGGGTACCAAAGTTTGACTGCTTTAATCTTTTTGCTTGTTTAAATAGGTGGTCTAGAAGGAGGAACCTTTTTCGTCTATGGGCTTGTAAAGTAGTATTAAAATTTTCCTCTTATGTATCTTCAACAATGTGAATAATGCCACCACAATAACATGAAGATTAGGAAAATTACATTCTAAGCAATTTTATATTAATTAGAATCACAATATGATTCATGTGCGGCCTTACATAACAGTTATGTTTTTTGGTCTAGTGGTTTCTTGACATTTATTAGAGCCTTATATAACTGAAGTTTCAGTTCAAGTTGCACTGTTTCATATGGACTCGTGGTTTGAAAGATTTATTCATGCTTTTGTTAGGGGGCTTGTTGAGAATAATATATGATTGATTTTGGATCACACCCAACAGTTTATGCTCTTTTGTTGATGGTTTCTCAACACCTACGAGTCAAGTGTTTTCTGTTCTTATGATTATACACATCACACACTACTTGTGCATTTGGTTAGACCAAGAAACTGAACACTAAAGAAATAGCTGCTAGTGTTATAAAACTGGCATCAATCCGATTGATTTTCTAGATTTAATTCATTTGTGATTGACTTGCATATATCTCTAGAGTTCAAAACTTAAATTCGAAAACACCTGAGGACAGCATTGAATATCCAAGCCATGTTATTTTGTTTCACCAATTTTATCTATCTAATTGTAATGCTGAACATGAGGTTTCCAACCATAAGTTCTTGAAAAAAATGATACCGAATTTTAATAAGCAAGTACAAACAATCTCATATCCAGATATGTTTTCAGTTTTCAATCTCCTGAAGTTGAACTTGGCATGAATTGTTTGGTGTCCAAAAATTTCGTATCATTGTTCAATCTCTTTGAATCTTCCAAGTATTTATTTTAAGGGTTTTACTTATATTCTCCCAGGATTGGAATTTATATGCCTTCTCTTGCACTCTTCAATTTCGTTTAGTTAGAGCAATCATCATTGGCAATAGAATAATATACCTCTGTATATCAGGTGTAGATGGTTTTTTGTAGTTACTGAGTTTGACCTAACGCTAGTATTTCGTTTCAAGATTGAGCAATATTATGATCATTTTGTTGCTATTCACTTCAAAATTGTTGAACATCTCCCATTATATGATTTACTATTGTATTTTATCTTTATATATGATTATTAGGAGTAAATAGATAGACTAAATTAATGATATACACTAATACTTTTGCGTTCGCTGTCTATGAACGTAGGTCTTGTTATCCAAGTGCATAATTTTTGTGTCCTCTCTCATTTTTCTAACTTTCACATGATTTTAGAATCCAAATCTCTTGTTATCTAAACAACCGCCACTGAAATCCACTGTTTGTGTTGGAAAACACTGTGATTGCCTTACACAATCTTCTTTCTCTTTGCAACAAATGCACAACGAACCTTATGTTGATGCCATCTTAGCTTGCTGTAACCACCGCCACTGAGCACTTTATATCACTTCAGTCGACTTATAATTGACATAGTCATTAGACTCCTCTAGCCGCCAACAGTTCCCCTACTGCTGAGTCTGTTGCAATCTCAAACTGACATTGCCTAGGTTGTCTAATCATTTTCTAGTTTTAATAGCTATTGGGTAAAATAATCTTTTGTATATTAAGAAAACACTGCTTGTGGCATTGTTCGAACAACACATGCAAACTGACAATGTTTCATATGCATTCACTTGCTTGACAGATATTGTGGAAGACTTAAGAGATTTAATATGATTGGGTATTATTATAATTTTCTATCTGGTATAGGGATATTATGTATCCTGCATAGGAACCATAGTGCTTATTATCCTACTATTATTAAAAGAATGGTTAAAGCTAGTGGCTGATACATTTTAGTACTCTTATGTTGTTTATGTCTGTAGACGTAGGCTTAAAACCAAACCAAATAAATCTTGTGTTCCTTTTTCACTCTGTTCTCTCGCATTTTTTTACTTTCACGAGAACATATTGTTACTTAGCAACATATATGCTTGGAACGAGCACATTTCATGCTGCTGTGTCTTCTAGATTGTATTTCAATGGATGTTACTGTGTGAGATCTAGGGCTATGTGTGTGCTTGGCCTTTGGTCTACTTACATGGGTGAAGCTGTTTTTGACAATAACAAGTTGTAGGATAAGTTATCTAATTCCAAAGGTCTAATTACATTCTAAATTACTTTTCTGGTTGGATTTCCTTCAACAGAAAGCTAAAAAAGTGGATCATAGTTTTATACAAGATGAAAGACTTGCCACTTAGGATGATGCAGAAGGACATTAGTTGATTCTTTTGTGAAGCTGATGAACAAATCAAGTTAATCACCAATCTAATCCCTGTTAGAAAGGAGAGCATGGTGTTTAAATGCTTTAGAAAATTTATTCTCAGAAAACAGATAAAGTGATCATTAAGCGTGCTCTATTTAATTGATTTGAGGAAAAGTTTAATCTAAAAGTTGACAGCATAAACTGTTGGCACTAATATTACTTTATGACTTGTCAAAACTTCTATTATAGTGAATGATGAGCAATGTAAGAAATTGGCTCTTTTTATCTATAAATCTAATCTAATGTCATTTTCAGGAAGAAATTGATGACTTGAGAGAAAATGTGGATAAAGGATTACTCCCAAAACTTACTGTGGTAAGTTTTCTTAAGATGATGAAATGTGTCTTCTTCATGTTGATCAATCCAAATGTCAAATTCTCTCTTACTCATTGCTGAAGTGTGTTTTTCAGGACTTAGGGTGATGCATAATTTGGTTCTAAGCTGGATGTGAAGTGTTTTTGTTTTACAAGATTCTACCATAATTTTTTTCTGGACAAAGTTTAATTTTCTCTTATTCTTTTCCTTTTTTTAAATTAGTAATGTTCTACATTTCTGCATGGCCACAATGCCTCAGTTAACAGTTAGCTTGGTAAAGGAGAAGGGGGAGTAGTGCAGAGGGAATCGTAAGAAAGAGAATTCTAGATCTTCTCTTTTCCCATGAAGTGAATGCGTCCAGCTTTATTATTGTGTACTTTTTCTAACAGGACGAATTAAAACTAACGCAGGATCTTTCTATGACAGGTAGAGCTTGAAGAGAAGGCAAGAAGTCTGCATGAGGATATAACAAAACATGTGAGTATCAATTATTTGATAATAAATATTATTTTTGTTTTTGTTTTTTTTTTCTGTTTGTTAGAGGTTTATTTTCGTTAGGTTATGGATCCTATCCATAATGTATTACTATTACGGAGTAAATTAATTAATACCTAGTTAATAACACATCATTCTGTTATCTGTTTTCTCTTTGATATAGTATCAGAGCTAACAAAATCCTTAAAGAATAGAAAAAGGATGTTGTAAGGTTCTGCTAATTGATGCTGCTGTCTACTATTGGTATTGTTAGCGATTCTATTTGCATCCTACACATATTTGTCGTGATTTTGTTTGTTTCATTTGTTCTTGAACATTTCCTTTCATCTCGTTTAATAGATTCTGTTTCATTTCACCTTTGAAGATTTTTGTTTTAAGTTGGAGTGATGTTGTCAACTTAAAAATATCTCGGTGAAACTTTTCCCAAGTTAGAATAGTTGAACATTTTTGGTTCTTTTCATTAATGAAGTGAAAGTGTGGACCTTGGGCTCGACTTCATAAGTGATGGTCTGAGCAGGCTTGTTTTGATGAGTTTCCTTTAAGGATAAAAAGTGTTGAATGTGTTAAATGTTGAAGATAATTTGTATTACATGAATATGTGTACATAGGAACAAGGGTTTATATACAAAATTCCTAGGACTATTTAGAAAGTAATCTAGCTATTAACTTTATGAAATCTCTCAATTAAAGGAGAGATTATAGGTGTAATTATAACAATATCAATGCTAACAACTTGCAAACGAGATTATAAAACTATTTGTTGTAGAGTCCTTTAGTGAAGACATCAGCTAGTTGTTCATTTGACTCCACAGGGAATAATTGCAGAGAGTCATTCATAAGTTTCTCCTTCACGAATTGTCGGTCAATTTCTATGTGTTTTGTTCTATCACACTGAATAGGATTGTGAGCTATACTAATGGCAGCTTTGTTATCACAGTAGAGAGATGAACTTCCTTCATCCGTCAGTTGTAATTCATTCATCAACTTCTTCACCCACAATAGTTCGCACACACCTTGAGCCATAGCTCTATATTCGGCTTCTGCACTAGATCTAGCAACTACATTATGTTCTTACGAGTGTGCAATAACCAGTGGTTGACCTCCTATTATCTGGAGATCCAGCCCAATTAGCATCTGTAAATGCTTCTATCTTAAGATGACCATTGTTAGTGAACATAAGGCCTTTTCTTGGAGCAGACTTTAGATAGCGCAAAATGCAGAATACAACTTGCGTGTGGTTCTCTTGGATCATGCATGTATTGACTTGCTAGACTAACTACAAATGTTATGTCTGGCCTAGTATGAGGAAGATAGATAAGTCTCCCAACTAACCTTTGATATCTTCTCATGTCCACTGATGTACCTATTCTTGCTTGCAGTTTGTGGTTGCTTTCGATAAGAGATTCAGCTGGTTTACAACCCATCATACTGGTTTCTTCTAATAAGTCTAGGACATATTTTCTCTAGGAGATAAAGATTCGTCTTCTTGATCTAGTGACTTCATCTCTCAAGAAATATTGCAATTTTCCTAGGTCCTTGGTTTCAAATTCTTGAGCAAGTAGTTTCTTCAGCCTATCCATCTCTTCTGTATCACTTCTAGTTACAATAATGTCATCATTATAGACAATAAGCGTGATTTTACCTTGGGAGTGCTTGATAAATAGGGTATGATCCACATTACTCTGTTGATAACCAAAGGAGATCACAGCCTGGTTGAACTTTTCAAACCATGCTCGTGGTGATTTTTTCAGCCCATACAAGACCTTTTTTAACCTACAAACCTTCCCTTGTGTCTTCTCATCTTCAAACCTTAGTGGAATCTCCATATACACCTCTTCCTCCTCCAGATCCCTATGAAGAAATGCATTTTTTACTTCGAATTGCTGTAAGTTCCAATCTAAGTTAGTTGCACACGAGAGTAAAACTCTGATTATATTCATCTTAGCAATAGAAGCAAAGGTTTCTTGATAGTAAGCCTTTAGCCACCAATCTTTCCTTGTATCTCTTAATGGATCCATTTGGCTTATGCTTCACTGTGAATACCCATTTGCAGCCAACCGTATGTGTTCCTTCGAGAGTAGTGATAAGTTCCCAAGTCTCATTTTTTGCCTGGGCCTTCATTTCTTCAATCATAGCTTCTTTCCATTGGATAATTTTCATTGCTTCTCTCCAATCCTATGGAATAGACACAGAAGAAAAGACAAGACAAGGGCTCTATAGGCAGGAGATAGTGAGTCATATGTAACAAAGTTAGAAATTGAGTGCTTGGCCCAACTTCTAACAGCTTTTTGAAGAGCAATCGACTTATCTAAATCATCAGATAAATCATATTCTAGCTCACTAGTGTTTTAAGGGAAGAGGATAACCTTGGTATAGACTGCATGATGGATTTTTCTATCTTATCTCACCTTGAGTATGAGTTTAAGTCTGGTCTCTCCCGCCTGCCCACTAATGGCACGAAGCTCCTTGGACTCCCTCAAGTTTACGACTACACAGGACCAATATATGAAATTGTGTAGTTCGTCATGTTTATGAATTTATCCAAACCATTATGATGTGTTTATGTGTTCACATGTGTTGACAAGTTTGATGATTGCTTGACTTGTGTGAGTTGTGAATTTGCTTGACAAGTTGATAATTTTGAGAAATGTATGTTTTATAGATTTCAATGAGGTGTTGCTATGATCAAGAAAGTTTCAAATAGTTTTTGCTTATTACAGTTTATAAAATTGTTACCCACGAGCTTTAAGCTCACCCCCTTCCTTCCCATCTTCAGGCGATGAACAAGAAATCGAGTGATCGAGTCAGGAGTCAAGACATCACTCCAATTTTCGTATTTTGTTTTTGAAGCTAGATTATGTAAAACAATGCTTTAGTTGCATTTTAAGCAATTCTAGTTTTTGTAAAGTTTGTAATTTTGGATTGTGATGTAAGTGGCTCAAAATGCCCTCTAAAGCGTTGTAAAACTCTTATTGGTTTTGATGTTAATGAAATGTTTATACACTATGTTTGTTCATGATTTCCCAAGTCTTTATATTGCATTTTCAAGTTTTTCATAAGGGTAAGAATTGTGTTCTGAATTCAGGAGGAAAACTGAATTGATCTAGGTAGAACTAGACTAAGTTGTCTTCAGGAAAGTTGTAGCTTATCCTCTTAGCTTCCCAACTATAAAGTATGTAAATTTTGGGTATGGAAGTTAAGAGATATGAGAATTATAAGTGATGATGCTGCATAGGAAGTATAAACATGACAGCTATGGTGAATAATGAGAATTTGTATTTGTGATGAGTCATTTGAGTTGAATTTTTGGAGTTTGATTCACTCAAATTGGTAACTGAATGTTTTAGGAGTGTTATTGCATTAGAAGAAGTGAAATTGTGAAGATTATGAGTGAATATGATGTTAGAATGGATGTAGGAAGCATTGGAGGGGCTTTGAAGGGGTTTGGGAAACCCCCATGT
>JAOSBK010000206.1:70447-114382 GCA_027568895.1 Erythroxylum shatona | reverse complement strand
TTATACAAGTATATAGAAGTTAATTGCAATACATCGTGATTCTTACTCAATAGTTTTTGAGAAAGCAAGTTTTCAAAAAATTTTAAAAGGGGGATTGTATTCACGAAAAAGGATACACAATTCAACCCTCCCTTCTTATGCACTTTGTACATTGAATATAAAGTCTATACTAACGCGTGATTTACTTCATGTTTGTTTTACACATTCCATGTATGTCTTATGCCAATATAATTAACTTTCCTAATTAAGCGTTGAAATTTTCAAAATAACAAATGTAAGAATATATATTAATAACATATGCGTCATTTTGGATGTTCAAAATCTAAGTGTGAAGATATTCATCTATTAATCACAAATAATTGACATAAGTTGAATGAACAAAGTTTATGATTTTATTTTATTTATTTCCTTAATTGCCTAAGGTATTGGATATATTCCTTTATTTCCTTTTCTCCTAAATTGCAACTATAAGCCATTATTAATACTCTATTTTCAAAGAGAAAAAATCCATTCTAAGTATTTGACTCTAGGTGTTTTGTTATTTTCTCATGACTACAAATAAATTATATAGGCTTAAAAAGAATGCATCAATGAATCTTTTTTTATGAGCTATAATTTTATAATGGATCTAAAATTCATTTTTAATTCACGAATACATCCATATAACTTGGAATATTCATTGACAAAGTTCATACCACTCTTCCTTCTAACTTCCTCTTATAACCATCACATACTTAAATTAAGAAATATGTTAAGAATTTCTTTACATTATTTATCTTAGCTATAATGATACTTGGTTTCTTAATTGTTTGGTACATGAAATTTCTTTTAAAATTTTAGCATAAACCACTTTTTTCTTTTTTTTAAACATGTACGCTTAAGTTTGTATGTCTTCACCTTCATATAAATACTATTTCTGTCATAGGATGCATGCAACTCCCATTGCCAATGATCTATACATCTAATGATTTAATTCATTTTTAACCTTTTTTTAAAACCAATCATTTTTGTATAATTAATTATAGTTTATTTGAGCTTGTTAGTAGTGGCAAACTCCATTGTTAATGTCTAATTTGATGTCCTAATATAGAGTTTATTTCTAATTAGGCAAAACCTTGAGCAAGGACAGGAAGGGCACCTGCCTAGGATCCATTTTCATGAAGAAAAAAAAGGCAAAGCGAGTCTCTATTTTACCTCATTTTATTTTTATGAGACAAAAAGGACCTCTATTTTGTCTCTTTTTGTGTTTTCATGAGAACCTACTCTTAACTCTCGTAAAGAACAAAAAAAAGACAAAATAAAATCCCTTTTATCTTTACCCAAGGCTTATAAAACATAATGAGCGTCCTATACCTGATACCTCTACTTAGTCTCTTTAATAATCCATCAAGATCCCCTATTCTAAGATTCTTATCATCAAGTTACCATCATCACATGATTTAATATGCGTTGGTTGGCCATTTAAAATTTGACACATCAAAGTCATCTTAAGTTATAGGTATTGCTTCTTTTTTAGCACTGTTTTCATCTTCCTCAAACATTTTCTTCATTCATATCCTAACTGTTTTCATCTACCTCAAACATTTTCTTCATTCATATCCTAACTGTTTTCATCTTCCTTAATCATCACTTCGTCACTTTCTTGATTTTTATGACTGTCTCCATTTTTAATACTTGCATGTTCAAATATAGTTTAGCGTCTCTATGTTCATCTTTAACATGTGTATTATAATGTTCACCTAAATAATTGCATTGTTCTTATCAATTTCATTTTATTGCTTTATGAATACTTTGATATCCTGGATTCAGCCATATCTCATATTCTTTTATATGATTTAGAAAATCAAGGTTGCTTTTTCCAATATGCTTGATTATACTTCCCTCACATCTTAACTAAAGTTTTAATATGAATTTACCATTATAAAAAGTCTGAAAATTATAAATTAAATTAACAGCCATCTTATCTTAGAGATTATATGATAACATGTAACTAAATCACCAATCAACTAATGTAAAAAATTACATTAACAACCAATTAAAAATAACCTACATAATAAGTATCATTGATAAATAAATAAATATAGGTAAGACCATATAAATGGATTAAATAATGAGATGATGCATTTACCTTATCTTGTATTTTAATCTCTTGCCATTCCATAAGACAATACCAAGTACGTTGGCTTTTAATGTTGAATTAAGTCTAAAAAATGCATTAGAATATTATGTGACAATAAGAAACTATATTTAAAATTAAAATTTTTAGATGGAACCAAATTTAAGTTTCCATTTATCTGAATATAGGATCAAATCAAACTATTGTGTGACTAAGAAGAGAAATGAGGTTATGTGAAAACATTGGAGGATAGTGCTCTTTTCTTTCCTTTTCATTGACAGACTCGTGAGAGAAGCGAAGCCGACGAAACAAAAGCAGAGCCGCCCTAAGCCCCGCCTTTTTGTCTCCCAAATTTCTCCAATTCAGACACCTTCTCTTCAAATTACGCAATCAAAGATAAAAAATCTCATGTTTTCTTTATGCTCTTTCATGGTAGTAGTAGTAGAAGAGCAGTTAGGTTGAGAAAACTAACAAAAGGAAAGTAATTGTGAAGAAGGACGAATATGAAGCCCTTCGTCTTCTTCTTCTTCTTCTCTTGCTAGCTAAGGAATTAATTTCATGGCCTCCTCCTCCCAGCATCGTTGCGTTTTTGGTACCTATTCTTCATCGCGGCGTGTTTGTTTGTAATGTGAATGTATTTGCATTTTATTCGCTAACTGAACTGATTCTTTTTAATGCTATGCGATGACTTATTTGAGGTCGTTAGTGTTCCTTTGTTTCTTTTGTTCACGACAGTCTTTGTTATAAACCTTGGATCTCTAATTTGGTCTTGTCCAGTTGGGAATATACCCTACGACGCCACCGAGGAACAGCTTATTGATATTTGCAGAGAGGTTGGTCCTGTTGTTTCTTTCAGGTAATGTCTTTCACTTCTTTTTGTATAATTATAATTGTTATTATCCACCGTTTGAAATCTATAGTTTATGTTGCCAAAAGAAAAAGTTTAATCTTTTTTAGTTGTTTAAGCTCCACTCTGCATTGTATTTGTTAGGTAGCCAAAAAGAAAAAAAAATTAAGTTGCTCGATTTACAATTGTATCGACAACTAACTGCTTAGAAATGCATTTGGGCTGGTGGAGTCGGAAATGTTAGTCTCTGTATGTTATTGGTTGACATAGGTTAACATGAATATCTCCTCTAGGCCTTTTGGGTGATGAAGAAAACAGGCGCACCAAAAGAGGAAGTTTTGTTCCTTAGCTGACTAAGGAAAAAAAAACACACTTGAAGGAAGATTCGTATGTTTGAATTGGAAAATGATTAACTAATTCTTTGTGGCCCCTAGAAGTTGCCTCATTTCTTTGGGAATATTACTTAAATTAGTCATCAAACTTTACTCGAAAGGTATCTTGTATCTTTATTATTGACCAGTTAAAATTTCAATTTTAAGTTTTATCATAGAGTTGTTTGAAGATAATTTACAATTACTATATCTTTAAGAGTACATGTCACTATTCATGTCTACATCTTTCTTGAACTCTGTTGATAAGTTAACTTTGGAAATTTTTGATAAAAAATAAATTTAAAGGTCTTATTGACCAAAATGAAAATTTGAGGTTCTAATTAAACTTTTGAATAAACTTTGAGACTTAATTTGAGTTGTTTGCTAACATAATTGAAGCCCTACTATTATAATGATTATGGAAGAAAGGATAAACATTTGATACTGCTAAAATGGTGAAAGGTGTTGCATCATGTGTGAGTATGAATGTTTACTTGAATGGAAACTAAAGGTGAACGAAATTGCTGTCAGAGGTTAGAGAAAGTTCTTGTTAGAGTGCTGGTGTTAGTCATTGTTGGATTAAAAAATAAATTGTGGTAG
Source organism: Erythroxylum shatona (assembly GCA_027568895.1). Classification (NCBI taxonomy): domain Eukaryota; kingdom Viridiplantae; phylum Streptophyta; class Magnoliopsida; order Malpighiales; family Erythroxylaceae; genus Erythroxylum; species Erythroxylum shatona. Next base: position 110,448 of record JAOSBK010000206.1, on the reverse strand, counting down.
TTGAGAAAGCAAAGGGGAACCGGGGAATAATTTATAGCCTTAAATTCTATTTTTCAATTAAAAGACCTTCCTTTTGGTCTTCTGAAGTCTTTTCCGCTTGTTAGATCTAATTCTGTGTAAGAACTTGTTTTGGTGTTGTATATTTGTGCATCCTGTTACACTTTATCGGATTACTTTATGGCATGTTGCAGTAAAAATATCTTCTATGTATTTCTAATTCTCATACTAAAATAATGCAGTCATTTAAGATGTAATTGTATTCTTCTTCTTCAGGTTAGTCATTGATAGAGAAACTGGCAAACCAAAAGGTTATGGATTCTGTGAGTATAAGGATGAAGAGACAGCATTAAGTGCTCGCCGTAATCTCCAGGGTTACGTGATCAACGGAAGACAATTGCGAGTTGATTTTGCTGAAAATGACAAAAATGCAGATAGAAACCGGGAACAGGTTACAATTTTAGTTCCTACCCAGTTCTACAATTCCTTTCCTTTATTTTCCTTTCTGACGTTATAGCTGGTTTGTGATTGAACCGGTGTCAGTATCCAAACGATATTGTGTTGTAGTTTGATAGATATCAAAGTTTGGAGTATAATTAAAGAAATTGTAGAAAGCAGTCTTACCAGGGAATTCTCTTAACCATCACATGTAACAATTGTGCTAGCTTTGCCAGAATATACTGTGCGTTGACTGGCTGCCCTTCTTTTACCTTTTGTATGGATATATGCCATTTTCTATGGATTTTTTGCATTAATAATGAACTGATGAACAACATACTCCACCCCCCGGTGGGACTTTTCTTGTTTGGTTCAACTGGGCTTTCTAGTTGGTTGGAAAATTCATTCCTATTTAATGACTGAAAGCCTCTTTGTTGAAAATACTTATCAATTGTGCTACAATAGTGTGTTGTTAGAAGAGATAATAGAACTTTTTGAGATGAATGCATTGCTAAGATCTACAGGTAATTGATCAAACAGAGAGTTAATGATCCATATGAAAGGAGCAACGGGCTCCTGGAGGAGTCTCTTTGAGATATGTTAGATATGTGAAAAGATGGTAAAAGGGACAAAGGAGCGGGCTAGGGTTAGGATGATTAGAATGAAGAGTGATCAGACATCCTAGAATTCTGCTAAGTTTTGACTTAAAAAGTTGCATGATTTGCCATATGTAGCAAGTATTATGCTGTAAAGTGATTTTAAATTGTGAATGAGAAAAGTGGTAAATTATTCGTCTGTATCCTTTTATTAATTGTTGAAGGAAATGAAATTTCACCGGGAAATTTCATTTTTAAATGCCTGCTTTGGGCCTCAAGAGTGATGTAACTTCTTTTGGAGAAGCTAATTTTCAAGACTATTGACTGAATACAAGGACAGACTTGTGAGGATACCCTACAATGTGACATGAAAAGTGATCCGTTGGTTTCAAAAGCGATATCACAACCTAAATATGAATGTACTTTTTAGTACGCATATACTTTTTAATACTAAACAAAGTAATGGGAAATCCATTGAAAGATCCTTATTACCAGTTTTTGCTTGTTCATCCTAAATGATGGCTGAGAAAAAAATTTGATTAAAAGCCTAACGTGAGTATTAATTGATAAAAAAAAAAGGCATTTTCACCTCATTCCATACTTGGCACTTCAATCACCCAACTCAGCCAAATTCTTCAATGTCTCGATTACTGCTTTTCTGTTGTTTTTAATCAGTTTGAAACTTTGAATTGTAATTGCATGAAGTGCCACCTTTCAAAATTGATGCTAAGGATTGCCTTATTTATTTGCAGGGTCGAGCAGGGCCTGGATTGGCTGCAGGTATTCATTGGTTGTCATCGTTTTGTCACCTTTATTTTCGAGTTATTGTTCCACAAACATGAATATGAAAGATTCTTGTTTTTATGTTTCAGACTCTAAGAAACAAGTGGGGGGCCTATCAGCCTTTTCAGAATCTGGTCATGATCAACCGATTGGTCTCCATATTGCTATAACTGCTGCGACAGTCATGGCTGGAGCTTTAGGTGGTGCCCAAACCTCTGTGAATCAAAATGGCTTACGGAACCAGCCAGCACTTGCCAGTGATCCTTTAACTCTTCATTTGGCCAAAATGTCCAGGAACCAATTGAATGAAATGATCTCTGAGATGAAGGTATGTTCTATAATAAACCTCATTTTTTCACATCTTGATGGTAATATCTGGTATTCTGTTCAAACAAAGGTATTGACGTCGCAAAACCGAGAGGCAGCACGTCAACTATTGGTTGCAAGGCCTCAGTTATCAAAAGCTCTTTTTCAGGTATTCATGAAAATTTGTCCATATAAGGGTTCAGTGATTTGTATTTCTACTTAGCACTGTTTATTTTGGCTTGCATCAATAATTGCTATTTGAGACATCTTTCTGTTTGGCTATGAATGAGTTAACATTGCTCTATAAGAGTTTGATCTTCTGGCAATTTTGCATTTCCTATTGCATTTAGTTGTGTATACAATTACCTTTTTTCATTGTCATTGCAGTTCTTTCAGAACAAAAAAAGAAAAGAAGAGATTTATATGCCTTTTGTTCTGATCTGTCTTCTTTTGACATTTTTTTTTTCAGGCTCAAATTATGTTGGGATTGGTCACCCCACAAGTGGTTAGTTACCAACATATCTTAAAAATATTACTTGATTTTGTTTAGTATTGGTGAAAAGGTCAGTTATATGAAGATTTTTTATTGTGCAGTTGCAAATGGCAAACACTAAGCAGCCTCTAGTTCAACCTGCCGTGTCTTCATTCCAACAGGCTCAGCAACCAGCTGTTCAGTCTCTTCCTGGTGTAGTGCCTCTTACACAGAGGTTGCCACAACCAGCCTTGGTACCTAGAATGCCGGATGGTCAATTTTCTGTTGCGGCTCAAAATTCTGTGGTTCATAACCATTTTTCTGCACCACACCGGCCTTCTTTGCAGCCTCGAGCTCAGATTCAACAACACTCTAATAACCATGTTCATCAACAACCTGTACTGCCAGGGCAATCTGGAGTACCACAGTTTCACTCCTCTATGAGAGCACAAGCTCCTGTGGCAACTTCCTCATCTTTGAATCAACAGGTGCAACGCCCATTACCAGGACAGATTGGAACTTTCAGGCATAATTCTCAAACGGCTCTTCCAAGTATTGGTGTTCAATCATCTCTTATTTCTCGTCCTTCGACAGCAGATTCTTTGCTTCAGGTATCAAACCTTTCTAATCCTTGTTATCACGGTAGAATAGAGAAAGAAGGCTCTGGTTAGAGGATATCGTTGTCATTTTTTGCTCTCTTAATGGGATTCCTTAATATTAGGGATTTGATTTTTTAATACTATTGTTTTTGAATTGCTAAAATGCATAATCATTTATTATTTTATTTAAATAAGAATATCTGTTACCCCTAATTATAAGAGATTGATATTATCTTCTTTTGTTTGTTTATTTGCCATTAGAATTCCTAGTCCAATTGACTATGGATTTAGGATTTTATATGTATGTTAATGCCTTTGGCTTTTCTTTCTAGCAATTAAAGAAAACTCATTAGATAAAAGCTAGAGTTTTTATCATTTATTATCAAAACTCATTAGATAAAACCTAGAGTTCTATCATTTAGTGTCAGAACCTTAATCCCAGAAATTCTCTTCCTCTACTTCTTATCACCATCATCACCACCAACAGCACTGCCCAAAAAAGTTATATGCCCTTGACCTGAAATAGAAAACAAAACTTAGGGATTACAGATCTACAGTCTTAAGCAATGCATACCAAAACTTTCATGAGTTCGTCAGCTTGAACAACTTAAGCAGAGATTAACACACAACTAGTAGAATTTATAAAGAGCTTACTTGAAAGCTTTAACGAAATTGAATAGGAGGGAATCTCTACTTTCGCTGGTAAACAACTGAAGCAATATGAAGTTATAAGCTGAAGGCATTAGGAATGTGTTAAATGGCTACCTCACATGAAGGTGGAGTTTCCTAGATGGTAAGATGGAGATCCAACTAGTTGGATTTATACAGGAGAGAAGTTATTTTTTCTTTGATAAATCTCTAGAAGATTCTAAGGTGGAAATTGCTTCAATTTAATTAGATGGAGATGCCTTTATTGGTATGGTAGTATGAAACTTGTCATGGAATTCCCTCTTGGGAACATTTAAGAAATGACTCTTGTTTGTTTTGGGACATCCAAATATGAGAATGTTGATGGGAAGCTTGTTAATATTCGACAAACCTCTACTATTTGGAATATTAGAAGTGATTTGAGTGATTGTCAAATGGGGATAAAGATTGGTGTGGAAGGCGGTTGATAAGGACATTCATTGAAGGTCTTAATGTAGATATTCATTGTGAAATTAGGGCACATCCTCCTAACATTATGATTGCTGCAATAGGTTCCATGAATAGAAAAGAAATGCAGAAAATTGTAGAGCCAGTAAGAGTGTTAGTAAATTAGTCAGCAATATGTCCGCTGCCCCAATTATTCCTATTCAAAATACTATACGACTAACACAAGATGAGCTCAAAGAACAATCATCAAGGGGCTTGTGCTGGAATTGTGATGAAAAATGTAAGGGCATTGTCGCAAGCAAGAAAATTTTTTGATGTTGAACAAGTAAAGATGAATTAGAGGTCGAGTCAATTGATTCTGCTCAAGAAGGTATGGATAATGATGAGGTTATTGAATCGATCACTAACTTTATTAATAGCAAAAAGGTTGCTGAACGACTGATTTATCAACTTGAACAATGTAATAAGTTTGGAACTTGTGATAATAAGTGTTTTAAGGTGAAGTTGGTTATGCAGGTAAATGAATATTTATGAACTATTCTTGCTACCACTGGAAGATTATGTAGTAGTTTTAGGAATTGAATGGCTATTCTTGTAGGAGATTTTGTTGGAATTTTTCAAATTGACTATGAAATTCACTCTTTAAGGAATGCATGTGCTTCTAAAGGTAAGTATGGTAACTGTTACTAGCTATTGAGTGGGGAAGGTTCTTTGGAAAGTAAGCCTTAGATTTATAGTATAGCTGCGAACTGTTTAAATCTGAAAAAGATAAATACTTCAGTCATTACTTGAATTTGCAGATATCTTTTCTAATCTTCCTCCTCTTCGATCACATGATCATTGAATACCTCTTTTACTTGGGAGCACACCAGCTAATGCCTGTCCTTTTGGTTGCCTACATTTCCAAAAGATGGAGATTGAGAAAATTGATAAGGAGATGCTTGAAACAGGAATCATAAAGTATAGTGTTAGCCCACTCTTATCCTTTGTTATTACTCGATCAAAAGGATGGATCTCGCAGGTGTTTATTGATTACTGGGTACTAAATAACGTAATAGAAAGGCAAAATCCTATTCCTAATGTAGATGAGTTGTTTGATATTATTATAGCTGGAACTCCAAAAACTTGTGCTACAAGGGAAGAATTGTCTTGACCTCAGATTCTTCTTCTTGGCAAAGCATTATTTTGCGGGAGTTTCACTTATGATCATCTGTAGGTCATTCTGGGTTTCTTTGCACATTAAAGCTAATCCACCAATTTTGCTACTAGGAGGAAATGGGGATTGCTATGAAAAAATTGTGCCTGAATTTGATGTTTTCCAGAGCCAGAAGGGTGATACTTCAACCTCTTCCATTCCCAATGAGGCTTGGACTAACATATCCAGATTTTATTGATGGTCTTCCACCATTACAAGATAAAACCACCATGTTTGTGGTTGTGCCTTACCTTACAAAATATCTTCACTTTTATGCAATACGATATCCTTATACTGTTGCAGTATTGCTCATAGTGAAATTGCATGGAGTTTCACATTCTATTGTCAATGATTGGGATAAAGTTTTCACTAGCAATTTTTAGAGGGAGCTTTTTCGCTTACAAGTTATCTAATTGACTATGAGCATTGCGTATCACCTGCAAACTGATGGACAAACTGAAGTGTTTAGTAGGTGCATAGAACACTACCGTCAGTGCTTTACTAGTTACAGGTCAAAGGAGTGGGTGTTGTGGTACCTTGGGGCAGAATGGTTGTACTTGTCCAGTTATTGTTTCACTTGCTTTTTGCTTGGATTTGCCAGCAAGCTCTAAGATGCATCTGATTTTCCATATTTTTTATAACAAAACTGGATGAGAATCTTACTATGCAACAAAATTTGTGAGATATTTCCTCCATTGGTGAAGTAAGAGTCAAGGCTCAAGTGATATTAGATTGGCGTGAAATGTTGCATCATGAACATCCTATCATTGAAATGCTTGTCCAATGGGTCAACTTGTTGGTTGAATATGAGAACTTTTAAATTTTATTATAGGTCAGCCTTGAGGTCAAGGCTGTTTTGAAGCTGCAGGGGCTAATATGATCCCTGAATATTAGGGCTTTGAATTTGATAATGTTGGGGATCTTGAATTGCTAATTAGCATAATCATAGTAGGAGAATATTTGCTTAAGAAAAGAAGAATGTTGATATTATTTCCTTTTGTTTGTTTATTTCTCTTTAGTTCAAGTGTCTCAGAACTCTTGTATGTAATGCCTGGCTATTTTTCTCAAGCAATCAAATCGAATTTAAAGTCTTTCGTCTATTTGGAGATTGATCCCCTCAAAGTGATCAAATCCTTGTTCCTTCTTAATTTTCTTTTTAACTTTCCTCAATTTCATTAGGGATTTTATCGTCTCTTCTGCAAAGAATAGTTTTTGCATGCATCCGACCCACCCTTGGATAACTTAGTCTGGTGGAATAAAAGATAGAGGATGGGGTATGTAGCTTAATGTTCTGAGTGCTGCCCTTTATTTTATTTGAATATCCAAAAGGATGCTTGTTCAAATCGGCTGATAATTACCCATTGAACGCGTGGGATGATATACATATGTCGGTTTCCTTATATTTGCATGCATGAAGTGCTATCTATGCACTCAAGCATGCTGGGCTGCCCATGCACTTATTCAACAAAAAATGGTTGAACAGAGATAAATATATACAACTGTGGCCTTGGAATCTGTATGCTCTTGCATTTGCCTGGCTGTACTTTTTTATTTATTTGCAGCTACCATTCACAAAATTATACTTATGGTGGGGTCTAACTTACTTTAGAATAACAGCCTGGTCCCTTGATATCGTAGGGCATTTCAGGTCCTGTCAGCAAGGATGTTGGTAGACCTGCTCAAGTACATGATAGTACATCTATGAACTTGCAAACAAGCTCAATTTACGACTCTAGAGAGCCAAGTAGTCAGCCTTCAAAACTGCTGAAATTGGAAGATAGTAAAAGCATATCTGTCTCTATGGGTGCTTCAGAAGTTGCCCCTCGACCTGGACCATCTCAAGCTTCTACAGATGGTCCATTGCCTACAAATTCAATTGCTAAGTCAGAAGAGTTGAAATATTCTGATAAACAAAGTGATCAGGTATTGTGTGCTTAAAAAAAATTACGAAAAGAGCTAAGACACTATGTTTGATCGTTGTATTCTTTATGAGCTTTGCTTGCATCCAAAATTCTTCTGTGCATTCTCGTTTGACTGGGAGCTCTGAACTTGACTTCTGTCCAAAGTACTTTGAGGTCGCATAGTTCTATGACTAGGAATTTGAATTGGTAAAAGAGTATCTCAAAATAGTTTTGGTCATTTGGGAACTTTATTTATCTGAGACTTATTACAGTTTGAAACATTTTTTGATTTTCGAACAGTCAGTTGAGGGCTTGATCATATATTGAACACAATTTTGGACACTCGATTGGATAAATGAGTAAATTAGGGATTCAATTGAATTTTAAGGACCACATCTTTGTCTAGGTTTAGAATTGATCTTTCTAGGTTCCGTGTCATTGAGGACTTAATAGCAATTGACAAAATTGATTTAGTTTGTTGTGGTTGGCCTCTTTATGTAATGGCTGCGTGGACAGTACCAATAATGCGTATGCCATTTTCTTCTCCATATTATGTGATTAGATCATATTTGAGATGCTGATAATATGATCCATTCTTTGCAGCCGATGGCAGATTTAGATCCTAGCTTACTGCAGCAAGTTCTAAACCTTACACCAGAGCAGTTGAGTTCATTGCCACCTGAACACCAGCAACAAGTGATTCAGCTCCAAGAGGCACTGCGAGGAGGGCAGATATGGCCGTCGTAGTGGGACATAACAATGCATAGTCTTGCATTCGTTTATTATTCATCACTGCAGGTTATCCTGTGGTTGGAAGAGGAGGGCTTGCTACTCGTTCGTCTCTGCGATACCTGTACAATGATTGTCCTGTACAATGATTGTTACATAAGGTCCACTTCTGAAAGAAAATTGGTGGTCTTTATACCTTCCAAATATTATTCGTTAACTAGGGTTTAGCATTTGTCATAAAATTAAGCATAAGAGAGCAATAAAATTTTGATCCGTCTCCGAATAGTTCCTCTACTTTGCTTGCCCGCCCAGTGGATCTTAACTCAACTTGTATGGTTACATCTATTGCTTTGGTTGATCTTTGATTCTGTGATCTGGATTGTTTTAAACAATATTCTTGACGCATCCTCAAGCATAGAAATGTATCTAATCCCAACTCAAACCATGATAAATGGATAAAGAGGTACCTTGTTGCCACTTGACCAAAGCCTAGTGATCAAATTTATTCGCTAAACAATTTACTCGGCAAAAATTTATTTTTTGTGGCTTCATTTAGTTCCTTATTTGCCTTTGCCGAGCAGTGTGGTGATGAATAACCATAAAGACAACACATTTTGTGATTTCTGTGGATATCCTTTAATATATCCATTTGGTGGATGAATTCCTTGATTGTAAGTCTCTTGAATCAAATTCACTCTTTAGAGCTTAATGGAGTAATACTAAACATTGTTGTCCTCGACTTGATTCTCAACTGCCAAAATGAACTTAAAAAGGATTCTTATTTTTTAAATAACACAAAAGCACCAAGTAAACATCTTGTAGCTTCAAGAAAATATAATCTTTATTTTCCATTTTCTTAAAATATGCCCAGAAACTAAAAATACGAGGGTAGCGAAGCATGATTGAAGAGTTTGTCATCGTGATACTCCCTCCTCATCACAAAATGGCTTATCTGATTAATTTTGTGAACAATTGATAAGCAAGAAAAATATATACAGAAACAAGAATGTCCCCTAATAACCTGTCTGATATCAAAGGAAAATCCTCCTGATGGTCCTGGCAGCGGCACGGGAAATCAATCTTCCGATCAGATTAGCTGGCAAGGTAAGCAACTGCTGCTGCGTTTCTGGTGGGAGCTGCAAAGTATTTTCAACATAAAATTAAGACATGGACCTAATAGTAAACTACGCTGATTATGGTGGATAAACCAGCATGATTCGCGAACCTAGTTTAACAAAAACTACTGATTTAATTATATGGCTGCGTATTCCTTAACAACTATTACCATCAAAAGAAATGGGGAACACGAAGCGTTCCAGGAAAAGTTCAAGACTTGCACTTCAGACCAATACACCTTTTATCTTGCTAAATATCTTGTGGATTAAGTTTCAACTTGCAGACTAAGCAAGTTTCCAATGTGACCTAGATAGATGGAGCCTCAGATTTTTATAAGACCTTGATTTAAACACAACTCTGTTCCAAATGAGGCCATGTCTGAAATTTTTTTTTTTTTTTTTTGAAGAAATGTGTCTGAAAATATTGCTATTTCTTAATACTGAATCACTAAACTAAAACAGCAAGAAAGAACACATAATATCTATCTTAATACTGAATCACCAAAATGAAACAGCAAGAAAGAACACAATATCTATCTCATGCCAAACTGAAAAAAAGAGAAGAAAGAAACAAATCTATTTTTTCTCCAAAAATACAATCCAATTTCCTAACTGATCTCTGTTGTTGAAGGTTTTATCTAGGTGCAGTGTTATACTCAAGAGAACAAATTCAACGGAACGTACTGGTAAGTAAGAATGAGGAATGGAATTGATCCAATAGGTACTTCCCTACAGGGTAAGTCAATGATTACAACCAGAATTTTCTCATACCCTCTCCACTCTTGCAGCCTTGCCTTATACTCTTAAGTGATAACTGAATCATCCCCTCTACCCAGATCAGTAAACACGTGTCCTCCCTACTAACAGAATCTGAAATAACAACTAACATATGGTGTAAATGATACAGTGCGTATTTCATTTTGACCTAAAACATGCAGTCACCATGTTGATAGATCCTAAAGGTAACTGTGTTGATATTATATCAATTGAACAAGTAAACAAGCTCAAAACCATGTCATTTGCAAAGAGTTGGATAGGAGTTTCTAGTATTCTAATCTAAGAATTCTTGAGACCATGCAATTTCAGAAGAGTTAGGCTTGACTAGAACCAACAACTCTAAACAGGACAGAAAATGTTAGTTAGGAAGTACTACTTATCCAACTGAAAGTCTTATAAAAGATTCCATGTGAAACTGAAAACTAAAAGCTGACCTCGGGAATAGCTGAAAGGACAGGCAGAATTTCTTGAATTGATGGAACTTCATAAACAAGAAGAGAAGCTTCCTCAGAGTATGTGTTACGATTCTTGTTTTTGATAACTCCTTTTTCTTCCTGTAAGACATTAATCCATATACCAGTTATTGCAATACAGTAAGTAGGTAATAAGCTAAAGCGGGTATGTTATACAATTAACCATTGTATCCTCTCTCATAATTCATTCACATCACTGGTAGAAGTACTCCATAACACTATATCTAGTATTTAAAGACGGCAATATTATAACAAACATAAAGTTAGCATCTATAAGAGTCTGCCTTCGGAGGCTGAAAAAGAAAATGGTGAATATTTTGAGGCCCTCAAAATTGTAACTTCTCCCAGAACAACTTGGGCATATCTGTCATCGTTAGTAAATGAGGCACCAATAAACCTGATTGTATTATTAACAACAGTATAAAAGAGTACCATGGTGGGGCTCAGGTTTTTTTGGGATCTTGATAAAAGTAACATAAGGCGGCGCAAGGTTCTCAAGTTCATCATATCCTCATCAGTCATTGAAGCAAAAGAAAAGTTGGGCATAAATGGTACAGTTGCAGTAGCTGTGGAAGCAAAAGAATGTAGAGTTGCAAGCCCAAGTGCATCCAAGCCCTGCATATGAACAAGGCAACTTGAGACACTATAGTCTATAGAGGAAAGCAGCTGAATAATTAAAGAATATGAATGACAGTTTGTTTGCACTCATCATTGATTCTTATCCAAGATGTAACTGTCAATGATTGATTCAATATGATAAAAATTATAGGATTCACAAGGTAACCATGAGCTCTTATAAGCATGGCAGCAGACTACTTATCCTAGTTTTAGCCTAGTGGAAGAGTAGTTGAGTTGTTATCAGCTACCTGACATACCTTAGAATCCATTATACAGATTATTTCATGTTAGCAAAATCTAAAAGAAAGTGAATTTAACCATTAGGCATATGGAAACCTAGCATGCTCTTCCGTCTGTTGAAATATGCAATTTCCTGAAGCACAAACAAGCATGGTATATGCACAGAAAATGGAATGATATGTTGAGTCTCCCCACTCCAACTTTTCCTACGAGAAGTTCAGTTCTCTGCTTTCCCTACAACTCATTACAATCTATCGATTAAGTGCATTTTAATAACATCCTATTGGAATATATGCATACATTTGTCTGAAGTTTGGTAGATTGCAAAAGATACCAAGTCTAAAGTAATGGACATTACATAGGACGTGACTGTTATTACATTGTTAAGTGTAATATATTCATAAATAACAGCACTAATGTAGACATCCAAATAAAAGCTTGGGTAGTGTTTCTTTAAGTTGATTACATCACTGCGAAAGAAAAGGGAACTACAATTTGTTATGAGCTGTCTATTCCTAAATTAACGTAAAACCTAAACATTCACTAATTAGCAGGATTCTTGAGATAACATATTTAGGCGGTAATTTAGGAGATAATTTTAAGAAAGCTCACTAGAATTTTTCAACGTGTATACTATACAAATATGCCTACAAGTCATCATAATAATACAACATTTTTCTCTTAATTTTCCTTATGGTATCAGAGTCCTACGAGTTTCTAGCATTAGCCATCTTTTATCTTGCGGCTTTTTCTTTTGTAATTTTACTTGTTAATTACTTTGTATCCTTCATTGCTATATCATGGTTCAACCTAAGTACAACAACAACAATAATCCAGTAAGAATTTCACTGAGACTCAGAGTCTGAAAAGGTCTAGAAGTATACAACCTTATCCCTAAATAGTTGAGAAGTTGTTTCTAGTAGATCTATTAAAAGACCACTGAAATTTTTTTTGAAAACAATTAAAAAATTAATAATAATAAATTAAATATAAAATAATAAATAAAGAGAAAAATAAAAATAAGTAAACAAATAAACAAACGAGAAAAAAATAAATAAGTAAATAAAACAAAAAAATTGAAAGAGGGGAAAAAATGAAATAAAGAAATAAAATAACTAAATAAACTAGTGCGATAAAAAAGTATTAATACTAATAAAAGTCACAAAAGATTGAAAGAAAAAGTTCGAAAGGCCTATGACAAGATAAGGACTTCTCTACGTATCGCCTAAGTTTTCTGTTGAAGGCTAAGTCCTCAGTAAGCTCTGGTAGGGCCAAATTGTTCTTAATTACCTCTCCTCAATTTTTCTTAAGTCTTTCTCTTCTTCTATTAAATTTCTTAAGTACAATCTTCCCGCATCTTTTTATTGAGACGTCAAAATGTCTCCTCTTAATATATCCAAACTACCTAAACCTTGTCTTTCTTAATTTACTATCAATGTTAACCACCCTCAACTTGTCTCTTATCACTATATTTTTTACTATCTTTTCTTGTAAGGTTACACATTTTTTACTATACAGCTATTTGATGGACCAATAATCTGTCCCAGAAAGCATAACCAACCTAATTGTTAAACGGTAGGATTTACCTTTTAGATTGAATGATATTTTTTTGTTACATAAAATTCTCGAGGCATCCCTCCATTTAAGTCACCCTAATTTGATATGGTGTACTATGTCGTCCTCTATCTCATCATTACTTTAGATGATAGATTCAAGGTACTCCAAATAATTTTGCTGTGGTATAACTTCTATTCCAATCTTGATTTCAAAATACTGAGTGTGCTACAATATTTCAAATTTCCATAATCTTCTTGATTGCCACCTTACAACCTTTATTGTTAGATTTAGACCCTAACTAAAAGACATGTAGAAAATCACATAAATCAACTATACCCAAAATTCAACCCTTTATGTCAGAAGTCTAACTCAACAGTGAACTTCAAACCCTTAAGTCAGAAGGTGCAGGGGAATTCTGAGGCTGTTCGGCAACCTTCTCTAGAGTCAAAAATGTTGCTTAAGTGTATGAAATAAAGGTTAAAGCTAGAATATCAAGGCAAGAAGGTAAATTGTAATCGATATAAATTTGCTACCAAGTCAGTTTAGTTATTGTGCAATAATTGTCCTGTCAAAATAAAAGAATTTAGTTATTGAAAAGGACAAGATGCATGACTTTTTTCACAACTTTTAACCTTGATTGATCAAATAAAGGAACAGATTTTGTGAAAGGAAAAAGTCCCATTGCTAAATGAAATAGCTGATATTTTGTAAGAAGTTGAGAAACACCAAACAAAGTTGAAAATTGCAAAACTATCAAGCTGAAAATGGAGCAGTAAGGAAACCAATAGAAGACTTTGAATTTGGCCTATGTAACACAAATCAATAGGAAAAAAATTAGCAAGAACTTTAGATTTCATCAAGCTAGATAATCTAGCAAACGAATGTTTATTAGCTCTTTTAGATGAGGTTTCTAATGTGTTCATTGACCCATTTTTGGGCTCATTCCTTTTAAATTGTATTTGACGCCTCAAAAAACCCCTTCTACAAAACGTTAGCTAGAGATTCTGATGCTACAAAATACCCCATATCTAAGTAATAGAAAAATTATTGATGATGATAGATCAATTACCATTATAGTAAACTTAGAAGACATACAACTTCAACCTTCATTCTATTACAAAATGTCCATTATCCACTAAAGTTGTGTCCGTGCAAAAACTGACCACTATAAATTGTTAAGCCATTTTTTACCCTTACTAAAAATTTCAAGAGTAAGGTTCTGTGAAAAGGATTGGATTTGGAAGAGAAAACTATGGACTATACTACTTAGACTAGAAATGAATTATATATTAGCAACAATAATTTAGTTTTGAGTTATGTATTAGCAACAAGAATTTAGTTTTGTCACCTTTACCATATAGTGATGTTATTTCATCTTATCATTTTTATTGGGGATAATCATCTTTTGTAACTTTACAGATGATGTTTCCTACTTTATGTAAATGAACATATGCAAACATCATAGCTTTAAAATGACGAAGTGATTAATGTTCCTACTACTTTTCATTTACGATACAAAGTCGGTTTGGTACCAAAATCACGAGATTTAGATGTCAAATACAATAAATTGTTTTAATCAAAATTTATTGTCATATTTAGAAAAGAAAGACATCATTCGTAAACTATCTTGCATGTATAAATGACAAAAAATGATGTGCTTGAAAGACAAAATGGTCATTTTGTAAATATTGCTAGAGCACTCTTTTTTGTACCAAAATATTACTGGGGTAGGTGTTCCATTGAAGTATCATTAAATTGAGTGTACAACTCACTTGGTCAAAATCGCTAATTGAGAACATTTTATTAAATGTAAAATAAACTAAGCTCCCCACAGTCACTTATTTAGCACAAGAATTATAATCAGATGATTATGTTAATAAATTTTTTATTATTTTGTTATATTTTGCAATTAACCATGATTCTTAATTGATAACAACTTCTAGCTACCAGTGTGTTCAATACAACTGATCAAAACTAAGGTCCTAAGTAATTGTATAAACTAATAGACGTACCTATTTCACTAAACTTTTGCCACTTTTTTCTTGTTTTCTAACAATAACACACAAAATAACAGTGTACTTGACAATTAACTGACTAGGAACTCTTTTCTAACTAATTTCTTTCAATAATTAACGATAGAAAAAAGAAATAATCATTTGAATTACAACTTCATTAGATTGAAATAGAACACTCCAATTTATAGAATCTGTAGTGGCAAAATACATTTTATTACTCCTTCTTGGGAGAGGAAAAATCTTTAAGAAAAAAATATAAACCCTAGAAGATACTGAAGAATCTTTACAAGAATAAATTATGTGTTGAATATTGAAGATAATTTGTATTTCTTGTATATCTGTACATAGGAGTAAGAGTTTATATACAAAATTCCTAGAACTATTTAGGAAGTAATCTAGCTATTAACTCTATGAAATCTCTCAATCAATTATAGGAGAGATTATAGGTATAATGATAACAATATCAATGCTAATAATACAATATCAATACTATAATCTCTAGTCAACACTCCCCCTCAAGTTGGTTCATAGATATCGCACATGCCCAACTTGCAAACGACGTTATGAAACTGTTTGTTGTAGAGTCCTTTGGTGAAGAGATCTGCCAGTTGTTCATTTGACCCCAAATGGAATAATTGCAGAGAGCCTTTCACAAGTTTCTCCTTCACAAAGTGTTGGTCGATTTCTATGTGTTTGGTTCTATCGTGCTGAACAGGATTGTGGGCCATACTAACGGCAGCTCTGTTATCACAATAGAGAGATGAACTTCCTTCATCCGTCAGTTGTAATTCTTTCATCAGCTTCTTTACCCACAATAGTTAGCACACACCTTAAGCCATAGATCTATATTCGACTTCTGCACTGGATCTAGCAACTACATTCTGTTTCTTGCTTCTCCACGTGACTAGATTTTCTCCTATGAGCGTATAATAATCAATGGTTGACCTCCTATCATTTGGAGATCCAACCCAATCAGCATCTATAAATGCTTCTATATTAAGATGATCATTATTAGTGAACATAAGGCCTTTTGATGACCATTATTAGTGAACATAAGGCCTTTTCCTGGAGCAGACTTTAGATAGCACAAAATGTAGAATACAGCTTGTAAGTGTGGTTCTCGTGGATCATGCATGTACTGACTTACCAGACTAACTACAAATGCTATGTCTGGCCTAGTGTGAGAAAGATAAATGAGTCTCCCAACTAACCTCTAATATCTTCTCATGTCCACTGATGTACCCGTTCCTGCTTGCAGTTTGTGATTGCTTTCGATAGGAGATTCAGCTGGTTTATAACCCATCATACCGGTTTCTTCTAACAAATCTAGGACATATTTTCTCTGGGAGATAAAGATTCCTGTTCTTGATCTAAAGACTTCAACTCCCAAGAAATATTGCAATTTTCCTAGGTCCTTAATCTCAAATTCTTGAGCAAGTAACTTCTTCATCCTAGCCATCTGTCATCAACATAGACAATAAGAAGTGTGATCTTACCTTGGGAGTGCTTGATAAGTAAGGTATGACCAGCATTACTCTGTTGATAACCAAAGGAGATCATAGCCTAATTGAACTTTTCAAACCATGCTCGTGGTAATTTTTTTTAACCTACAAACTCTCCCTTGTGTCTTCTCATCTTCAAACCCTGGAGGAATCTCCATATACACCTCCTCCTCCAGATTCCCATGAAGAAAAGATTTTTTAACATCGAACTACTGTAAGTCCCAATTTAGCTGCACACGAGAGTAAAATTCTGATTGTATTCATCTTAGCAACAGGAGAAAAGGTTTCTTGATAGTCCACTCCATATGTTTGAGTAAAGCCTTTAGCCACCAATCTCGCCTTGTACCTCTTAATGGATCCATCTAGCTTATGCTTCACTGTGAATACCCATTTGCAGCCAACTGTCTGTGTTCCTTCTAGAGCAGCAACAAGTTCCCAAGTCTCATTTTTTGCCAAGGCCTTCATTTCTTCAATCATAGCTTCTTTCCATTGGACAATTTTCATTGCTTCTCTCCAATCCTATGGAATAGACACAGAAGAAACAGACAAGACAAAGGCTCTATAGGCAGGAGATAGTGAGTCATACGTAACCAAGTTAGAAATTGGGTGCTTGGTGCAACTTCTAATACCTTTTCGAAGAGCAATCGACTTATCTAAATCATTAGATAAATCATATTCTAGCTCACCAATGTTTTCGAGGGAAGAGGATGGCGTTTGCATAGACTGCATGATGGCATTTTTTGTCTTATCTCGTCTTGAGTATGTCTTTAAGTTTGGTCTATCTACGCGCCGACTTCGATCCTCTTGAATCAAACTAGTTGTCTTCCCTTGAATTGTTCTTACTCATTGGATCACATTATCTATAGAGTCAAGCAACACTTTGTCTTCAATCCATTCTCCCCCTTAAGAGGAGTTGGGGATGTGGTGAAATAGGACTCATACTCCAAAAAAGTGACATCCATACTTATAATGTATTTCTTAGATAGGGGGTGATAACAATTATATCCTTTTTGTGTGGGAGAATATCCAATAAACACACATTTCAAAGCTCTTGGCTCCAACTTGCCTACATTCCGAGCATGAACAAAGCAAACACACCCAAAGACTCTTGGAGGTACAGTATAAGAGTTTGTACCTTGTAATGTTTTAACAAGGCTTTTGAAATCTAAAATTTGAAGTGCCATTCTGTTGATAAGATAGGCGGCTGAAAGGACTGCATCACCCTAATATCCCTTTGGAAGATTCATTGTGAACATGAGTGATCACGCAACCTCCAGTATGTGTTTGTTCTTCCTTCCCACAACTTCGGTCTGTTCACTAGTACAGGCACAATTAGTTTGATGTACTATTCCATTAGAATCTAGATAAGCACAAAATTTGCCATCCATATACTCCATTCCATTATTTGACCCTAAGATCTTAATTCTAGCATCATGTTGAGTACAAATCATTTTGTTAAAAGATTGGAAGCATGAAAAAACATCATTCTTGGTTTTCATCAAATAAACCCACGTCAATCGGGTGCAACAATCTATAAAAGTCACAAACTATCTATGGCCAGAAAGAGAGGGAGTTTGAGTAGAACCCCAAACATCGGAGTGAATGGTCACAAAAGGAACAAAACTCTTATTATTTGATAAATGATAAGTCTTCTAGTGTGTTTAACAAGTTCACATACTTCACAAAACAAAGAATTAAAAGAAGTTCTTTTAAACAAGTTTGGATAAAGTTTTGTTGGAACAAAAAAGGAGGGATGTCCTAACCGCCTATGCCACTGTAGAATTTCTTTATTAATCACATCATTTCCAAAAGACGCTTGATGTGCAATTGTCAGGCGCTTTTCTTCCAAGACATAAGCTATCTTGCAGTTTACTAGTTTCAATCTTCTGCCCTATGTGAAGGTCCTGAAGAACACAACAGTCAGTTAAAAATTTAACTTTGCAATTAAGGTCCTTAGTGATAGAGCTGATAGAGGAAAGATTAATAGAAAAACAGGGTACGTGAAGTACTGAGGATAGGTTAATATTGGGAGTATAGTTAACAGAACCTATACTAGATACGGAAGTAAAAGACCCATCCGCTATTCTAACATTATCCCTGTTGTTTCCATGAGAGTATGTTAAAAATTTCTTTTGAGAGCCTTTCATATGTCTGTTAGCTCTAGAGTTTATAATCCAAGGGTTATTTGTAGAACTATAGTACTCAATACCTGATTTGGCAAGGTTTGATGCACCAACTGTGGAAGGCTGGAAGTAGAGTATGTTTTTGAGAGAAGCTGTCTTAAGGCTTGAAGTTCCTCGTTGGATAATCCCCCAGCTGACAATGTTTCAGACACTTCATTTCCATCAGCCAAGTGAGCTTGACTCCTTATCACTGAGTTGCCTTGTTTTCCACGACTTTGATTAGGCCTTCCATGCAATTTTCAGCAGGTTTCTCGGGTATGTCTTGATTTTCCACAGTAATCACATTGTAGGTGATCCTTATTAAATGAGGTATTTGCAGGTTTCAACTTTTCAATAGAACTTGCAACTAGTACTGCTTTTTCAATGATTGGTGAATGTAGCATAACATTTCGCCTGCTTTCTTTTTGCTGTACTAGAGAATGTGCGAATTGAATGGAAGGGAAAGGATCTTTCCCAAGTATTGTACCTCGTATGTGAACATACTCTAAGTTAATATATGATCATACTCTAGGTTAAGACCTGCTAAAAAATCAAATACCCAATCTTCTTCTATCATTTTCTGGAATCTAGCAGCTTCTTTTAAGCATTCTGCTTGAAAGTCCTGATAATAGTCTAATTCTTGCCACAACCCACATAGCTCTGCAAAATACTGTGATACAGTCATATTTCCTTGCTTTGTATTGTGCAATTTATTACGAAGATAAAAAATTTGAGCTTTATTACCTATTTGATAATAGGTCAGAGAAGCAGCTTTCCATATCTTTGCTGTTGTGTCAAGTAGCAAGTATGTCCGAGCAATCTCCGGCTTCATTGAATTGATGAGCCAAGACATGACGAGAGAATTCTCGGACTTTCACTAATTATAATCAAAATTATTAATGTCGAGTCTCTTACTGTCATCATTAATGTAACCCTATAATCCTCTAGCTTTGATGAACAACAAACAGGATCTTGACCAAGCAAGATAATTAGTACCATCAAGTTTTATGGGACTGATTTGAAGTGAAGGATTATCGAAACTTGACATAATTGCCTGCTTTCCCTCAATCTTCTTTAGTATTACTCAGGACAACTAACCAAAAAAAAATGCCAATAGAGTAAATAGAAGCTATTCAAAAATGTGCTTCTGGTGTATGGGTAGGAAAAAAATACCAGACGGATCAGATACAAAAATAGATCGAGGAGAGGCAAGGAAGCAAGGGTACTGGCAGAAGGTAAGAGGTATGTCTGACACCACCAGAGGAGAGGCAAGAGGCCGGCTACCCTAGTGGAGAAAGAACCAAGGAGAACATTGGTCGGAGGGTGGCGTGTGGTGCTCACGCGCGACAACGATAGAGAGGTTGTGGCAGCTCGTGACAGTGTAGTTGATGTCGGGTCTTTCACAATGGAAGTCGTCGATCACAACTGATGCAATCTAGGTGGGTGGTGAGAAGAAAAACACTTTGCTTTTTGGGTGAGTACACACTCAGTCAGTGTTCTTTCCTATTTGGAGCGAACAGTCGGAAAAAAAACAGCCCTTAAATCAGATAGGGCTCTGAGACTATGTTGAATGTTGGAGATATTTTGTATTACATTTTTTTGTGTACATAGGAACAAGGGTTTATATACAAAATTCCTAGGACTATTTAGGAAGTAATCTAGCTATTAATTCTATGAAATCTCTTAATTATAGAAGAGATTATAGGTGTAATTATAACAATATCAATGCTAATAATCTCTGGTCATCACACTTTCATATTCAATCCCGAATATCAAACTCCTTATATCAACAATGTCCGGAATTGTAACAATCATATAAGCAACAATTCAATAACTGACATTTAACCAAAAATAAATCAACCATAATGAGAAACATCTAGGCTAACTCAAAGAGCACTCCAACGAGCTATTGCCTCAACATCTTGATAATATCTAGGTATTGACAATCACTCTGAGAGCCTATTAGACATGCATATGAACATTGGTTACGGATAACGAATAAAGAGAATATGTATGCAATCCTTAAATGCAATGTTTATATCCTTTTCTTCCTAATGTTCTTTTATGAACAAGCTGCCTTCTTTTAATCATAATTCTATAAAAATTCAAATATCATGATTCTTGTGCCTCCTGAAACTAGACTTTATCAGTCTTAATATATTAAAAAATTACATGTCAATAATCATTTTTTCATGTTTTATACTTTGACTAATTCGGACTCTAAAGCCCTAAAAAATCAGAAAATAATACAAGGTTTCTGCACAGGAGTTTGTCACGGGCAGTATTAGGGAAACAAGCATAACTCAAACTATAGTCACTATTTTATCAAGCCCCTTTTGCAGAGGTCAAGCTAAGATGTGTATCTACAACTTTTGTTCCTTGAGTTTCTACAAATTCATACTCTAAAGGTATGTAAAACAGATCTAAACGGGGAATATTAAATTGAAACTAAGATTTCGACTTACCTTGGTGACTTCTTTCTTTCTCCTTCTCTCTCTCTTTTTTTTGTTTTTCTTTCTCTTCTATTCTCAAGGCAGACTCTCACTCTTCCTTATGTTGCTTTTTATATATATTTTCTAGAAAGTTCAAAGAAAGTCAAACTAATCCATGTGTTACCACTTCATTTGGCTATGTGTCACCATTCTGTTGGTCCATGTATTATTATTCTATTGATCTATATATTACTAACCTTAGGCTCCATATGTCACTCATTTAAGCCTCCATATGTCACTACTTGTAAGGTTACACATGTCACCAATTGTAGGGTTACATTTGTCACCATTTGTAAAACTACATATGTCACCATTCTAAAGCTCCACAAGTCACGTCTAAAGTGTCATTTGTCACAAATTTAAAGGGTCACTTCTCATAATTATAAAGTGCCACTTGTCACAAATTCAAAGTGCCACTTGTCTCCAATTTTACCATTTAGGAATTCTACTATGCCAATTTATACATTGACTCCTCAAACTTTTGATTTTTAACAATTAACTCCAGATTACTAACTTAAATCCATCAATTTCTCACTTGATGATACAAAGTGCCTCGTCTCCAATTTTACCATTTGGGAATTCTACTATGCCAATTTATACATTGACTCAAACTTTCAATTTTAACAATTAACTCTAAATTACTAACTTAAATCCATCAATTTCTCACTAGATGATTAATTTGGTGCATTAGGATACGAAATTTGTTATTCTATGTACATGCATGAGATTAGCATACACATACATAGATTATTATTTATAAACATGAGAAATAAGTGACAAATGTTTTATGTGCACTTAATTGACATATTCCGAGACGCTTGGATATGATTTTGACGAATTAGAATTAAATTAGAAATTGATGAATTTAAGTTAGTGATTTGGAATTAATTATTAAAAATCGGAAGTTTGAGGAGTCAATGTATAAATTGGCTTAAGATTGGAGACAAGTGACACTTTATATTTGTGACAAGTGACCCTTTAAATTTGTGAGAAATGATACTTTAGACTTGTGACATGTGAAGCTTTAGAATGGTGACATGTGTAGCTTTAAAAACAGTGACATATGTAACCTTACAATTGGTGACATGTGTAGCCTTACAAGTAGTGACATATGGAGGCTTAAATGAGTGACATGTGGAGCCTAAGGTTAGTAACATATGGACCAATAGAAGAATAATACATGGACCAATAGAATGGTGACACATAGACAAATGAAATTGTGACATATGAATTAATTTGACTTTCTTTGAATTTTTTAGAGAAAATAGATGTAAAAGGCAACATAAGGGCGAGTGAGGGTTTGCCTTGAGGATAGAAGGAGAAAAAAAATGAGAGAGAGAAGGAAAGAAAAAAGGGGGAAGAGAAGAGGAGAAGGAAAGAAGTCACTAAGATAAGTCGAAATCCTAGTTTCAATTTCATATTTCCTGTTTTGATCTGTTTTACATACCTTTAGAGCATGAATTTGTAGAAACTCAAAGAACGAAAGTTGTAGATATAGATCTTAGCTTGACATCTACTAAAGGGGCATGATAAAATAGTGATTATAGCTTGAGTTATGCTTGTTCCCCTAAAACTGCCCGTGACAGACTCCTGCGTAGGAACCTTATATTATTTTTCTTAAGCCCGAATTAGTCAAAGTATAAAACATGAAAAATGATTATTGATGTCTTATTGATGCTTCTGTGGAAATTTTGAATATATTAAGACTAATGAAGTCTAGTTTCAGGGGGCACAAGAATCATGGTATTTGGATTTTTATAGAGAGTTATGATTAAAAGAAGGCAGTTTGTTCATAAAGGAACATTAGGAAGAAAATGATGTAAACATTACACTTAAGGATTGCATACATATTCTCTCTATGCATTATCAGTAACCGATGTTTATATGCTTGTTTAGTAGGCTCTTAGAGTGGTTGTCAATATCCGGATATTGTCGGGACGTTGAGGCAATAGCTCGTTAGAGTGTTTTGTGAGTTAGCCTAAATGTTTCTCATTATGGTTTATTTATTTTTGGTTAAATGTCAGTTATTGAATTGTTGTTTTTATGATTATTACAATTTTGGACATTGTTGGTCCGAGGAGTTTGATATTCGGGACTGTATATGGAAGTGTTTTTGATTTTATTGTCAATTGCTGACTATGTGAATAATTGTGAAATGCTTATTTGAATTGAAGTGTAACTCCAACGTTTTGAAAGTCATGCCTCAAAGGTCTAATTTGTAGAGTCTAATAGTTGTTTTGCATCTGCATATCACAACACGTTGCTACATTGTATATAGTGTATTAATATCTTTGTAACTGATATATGTAGCTTGGTATGCTGTATTTCTGAATACTAATGTTCGAGATAATGTATATTTGTGCTAAGACTAAATTATTGCTTGATGTACGTGTTTGGTAGTAATACAATGAAAAGTTCTATGAATTTATTTGTATTAGATATTAGAAATGACTATGAATGTGAGAATTGATAAATGAGATAAAAGAAATGTTTTGATATACATCTTTACTGAGATCATTAAAGAGGAAATCTGAGATTCCTTGAAATGTTTTCACACAGGTTGAATGTGGGAAAGCTCTGAAAATTTAGGTCGAACTCTAGCAATTTGTTGATTAAAATGCTCTGTGCTATATGATATTATGTGTAAGGTGGAAAAATCTTTCTAAATTGTTTGCTAACATATCATGTCCGTAGAGTATATCCCGAATATTATCTTATGCTTTTGGGAATATGCCCTATAGGTGTAGTATGTTACATTTTTGGATGTCTTAATCGTTTTGATTCTCTTTTTCATTTTCCTTCTATTTTTCCTCTCATCACTTGGATTACTTGCTACAGTGGATTAAGAGAGAGCTAGTCCGTATACAAAGCTGCATTGATTTTGCCAATGAGAAGGGATGGAGAAGAGAATATCCTTTTATGCTGTAAGCCAATTTCTTTTTCTAGGAATCTGTTGCGTTCTGTTTTCATTGTTTGCGTAGCAAAATGAAAAGAACGAAAAGATAGATAGGAAAACAAGATTACTTAGGATAGACAGGAAAACAAGATTACTTAACAAGACCTTATTTTCTCCTCTTCATAAAATCCAACGACAATGCTTTTCTGCCTATATTGTAATTCTTATTAGGCTATAGTCACTTGATATACTATTGAGTTAGTTTTGCATTTCACTGGCATTAGGCTGTAACATTTGTAAGGAGGGTTGCAGTTACTGTGTGCCCTATATAAATTCCAGTTAAAGCTACTTTAGTTTTGACATCCTTAGCCCCCATTTCATGTACAACTTTCGGTGCAGTCACCAATGCATATTCCTAACACTGTTCTCTTGCTCAACCAGAAGCAATATAATTATTTTAATAATCATATTACCTTGTTTCTCTCCTTAATTATTTTGTCATCTGATGTAGTCTATGGCCTAATTTTTTGTGTGCCATTTCATCAAGCATGTTTTTTTAGTCGTGTTATCAGTCACACAAGCAATTGTTGTTTCCAGGTTTTTGGTCTCTTGTGCTATGCACGTCTCCACCGTTCCTTAAAATTCTTCTAGATTTTACCCTGGCTTCTTCTAATTTGTTAAGAGCATAGTTGTGCGAATTGGTTTGGAACACCTTCTCTGTCTTCTTCTTTTCTCGCCATTTTTCTTGTGTGTGTTTATTTTGCAGCATCAAATGGTGTAATTATTTGTAGCAACTGAATGTATCTTTATCCTTGGGCATTTCTAGCAACAAGAACCTAGCAAGACTTGATGTAAAGCAATCTCTCAAAATGTTTCTCCTAAGAAAATCCACAGTTCAGATTTTATTAGACGATTAGAGTGAAGAAAGTGAAAAAAGGGAATTTTAAAAATAATCTCATAGCTTTTAGTGCATTGCTACAGGCGTTAAATATTACAGAAAAAAAGAAGAAAAAAAAAGGTTCTCTTAGTTTTTAAATCATTGCTACAGATGGTTACCTTTCGTCATGGGTAGAGCCTTCTTGCAGTAACGTTAGCGACCTGGTATGCATTTAGCATAATTACTCAGCTTTATTAAGTTGTACGTAATTGGAAACAACCTTCCTCGGAATATATTGCATTGCATGATTACCAAGAAAGAAATATATTTTTGTCTGTTGGTGAGGTTATGGAAGCAGGTGAACACAAATCAAAATTAGATAAACATTTTTAGAGTTAATATGCTAATTATTTTCTTTATTCTATGCCAGTAGGTATTAGCAAGTGCCACGCTAGTTTTCTAGATAAAATTGCGTTGGTCAGAGCTGTGTAGCAAAAACATGAGATTTGAAAAATTATGAGCGTTATACTTATGACATCTTCATTTTATCTGCATATATTTTAGCTGTCTATCTTCTCTGCTAATAATCCATTGAATGCCGGTGAACCTTAACCGTTAGTTTGGGTCACATTGTACGAGTATTTGGAACAAAGAGAGCTGCTCAAGAATCCGATCGAGCAAGAACGTTTGCTGCAAAATCAGCCCAAGGTTGTTGCAGAAGTTGTCAAGTGCAACACTGATGAGGTTGACATTTTGAAAACTGATGCTGGTGGGCCTTTGAAATCGGAGTACTAAACTGGGAGATTATGCAACTTTGCTGTTCTTAATATTGGAAGAGTGTTAGCGCGTTTGGACTGCTCAGATACCTTAGGCAGTTCATTCATGGTGGTTTGCTTTATTTGAGTGAACTTATGAGAACTGAAATTTACAGTAGGCAGAAGCAGAGACTTACGTTTTATTTCTTATTTTCAGCAGTACTGCCGCTTTTGTTAAAGTTGGATGCATCATTTGAAAAAGTTCCTTGCTTTGCTTGAAGTTTAGATTGCCATTCTTTTTTTCTTTTTTGACATTGAGCTTTGAACTTTTGGGAGTTCACCATACTCTAAAAGCTGCTATCCTTTAATTCATTCTTCTAGACAGGAAGCTTGTTATGATTTCAAATTAAGAAAGTAGTAGCTTGCATATAAAGTTAGTACTCTTACAAAGCTTGTTATACCAATATTAACATAAAATAATTTTTAGTTTCA
The DNA here is from genome assembly GCA_027568895.1 of Erythroxylum shatona. Classification (NCBI taxonomy): domain Eukaryota; kingdom Viridiplantae; phylum Streptophyta; class Magnoliopsida; order Malpighiales; family Erythroxylaceae; genus Erythroxylum; species Erythroxylum shatona. The sequence goes on along the minus strand of JAOSBK010000206.1, from coordinate 84,366 downwards.
TGAAATTAAAATTTTGTTCCCCAAATAAATATATTAAAAATTATTCTAAATCTTGTACTTATCAAACATGCAATTTCTTGTAAAGCTAACGACTTGAACAATTAAAGATAAAAGAATATTCAACCTAACAAAGATAAAAAATAAGACATTAAATATGAATGAAACTAAGAGTCAAAAGGAAAAGATGAAAAGTCTTAAATTTCTTTCCTTAACGCAACTTTCAATTGATATAAAATTGCCATTCTTTAAAAAGAATCATTCAAATAATTAAGAATCATCTTTTAATTCAGTGTCATTTATAAAACAAGTTAATATGATCAAAATAAATTGAATCAATAAAACAAATTATTTAATTGAAAGTCTTATAGTAAATAAATAATTAAATGAACAATGATGACAGATTGTCAAATACAAATAAAACGAACAGTAAAAAGAAAAACCTTAGAAGCTGCCATTTTTGCTGACCTATTTAAAAACAATATATGTAGTGTATTTCTCACTGGATCGTAAATAATTCACATTATTGAAGTTACCATGACGGACCATCCATTTCAATTTCAAAGATGTCGTTTTAGGCGGTAGGTATTACTACGTTAAATACTTTATCCATCCTTATTTTCCTTCCTTGTTTTGAAAGAGTTGATTTTGACATCAACTTTCAAATTAAAAGGTCTTACCAATCTTTAGTCTTTTAGATCAACCAAAAAAATAAAAAAGCTGCCGATATTAGTAGTTCTTAATTACTCCTTTGTACCACAATTGTCTTCGTGTTATGGGTGGACTGAATTAATATAAAAAGGTTCCAAATCATACACATATATGTTGGAGGAGAAGAAATAAAAAGGCAAAGATCATTATTATGACTTGAAAGTGGGCTATTTATTCATTAATTAAAAATTAGAACATACCTACCTTATATACGCTTAAAATCAAACAATCAATTAGAAATTTACGAACTCACGACTCTAATAACGTAAACAACACAATTGGACCATCTAACTAATCAAATCACAAAACAATCGGCCAATATCTCAACTTAATAACAAACTACATACCAAGTCAAACAGATAAGACTTTGAATCATGCTTCAACAAACCTCCGTGATTCAAAGTTTCAGACTCCAAGCATTGAACTGAAATAAACAAACTTCTCCTTTGACAGAGATTTTGTAAGAATGTCCGATAGCTGCTCATGAATATTACAATACTTCAAGATTATCTCCTCCTTCCCAACCAGATCACAAATAAAATGAAGACGTATATCAACATGTCTTGTTCTACTATGAAATGTTGGATTTTTCGTTATGGAGATTGTTGATTTGTTGTCACAAAATATCTCTGTTGCTCCCTCTTGCACTTGTTGAAGATTAGCTAGCATTCTTCTTAACCAAATCGCTTGACAAGCTGCTAAAGCAACTGCTACATATTCAACTTCTGAGGAGGATAAAGCTGCAGTAGCTTGCTTCTTTGAGCTCCAAGTGATTAGTCCTGATCCAATAGTGAAAGCATTTGTTGAAACACTTCTTCTATCATCCAACGAACTTGCCCAATCACTATCTGTGAAGCTACTCAATTTAAAATCAGAAACTTTCGAGTACCAGATCTCATAATTCATAGTTCCAACAATGTAATGCAAGACTCGCTTTGCTATTCCAAAGTGAATCTTCGAAGGTTTCTACATAAACCTGGAAATAACCCTAATAGAAAATGCAATATCGGGTCGAGTATGGGTTAGATAAATTAACCCTCCATCTAAGCTTCTGAACGTTCTAGCATCAGCCATCTCTGCTTCATCTTCACGCTGCAATTTCTCATTTATATTCATAGGTGTAACTGTTGACTTACAGTTAAGCATGCCAAATTTGTTTAGTAAGTCCTTGGCACATTTTCTTTGAGCAATAAAAATTCCATCTCCATTTTTATGCACTTCAAGACTAAGGAAATAATGCAACAAACCTATATCCGACATCTCAAATTCATTCAACATATGTAATTTAAAATTAGCAATAAGAGAAGTAGAAAAGCTTGTATAAATGATATCATCCACATAGAGACAAACAATCATGAAATCATTTTTACCTTCCTTTTTTATGTACAAAGTCAGCTCATTCTCGCTTCTTATGAAGTCATTTTTCTAATAATTTCCATCAATTTTGCTGTACCATGCTCGAGGAGCTTGCTTCAATCAATACAATGTCTTTTTCAATTTACACACCTTTGCTTCTTCTCCTTCAATTAAGAAACCTTCTGGTTGTGTTACATAGACTTCCTCTTGTAATTCTCCATTTGGAAATGCTGACTTTACATCAAGTTGATAAATAGGCCATTGTAATTGCGAAGCCAATGCTAGAACAATCCTCACAGTTTCAAAACGAGCTTCAGGAGAGAAGATTTCTTCGAAATCAATTCCATATTGTTGTGCATAGCCTTTTGCCACAAGTCGAGCTTTATTCTTTTGTATATTCTCATCAGCAGCAAGTTTAGTTTTAAACACCCACTTCAAGCCAATTGCATTTTTCCCCTTCAGGAAGCTCTAGTAACTCCCAAGTGTCATTCTTTTCAATGGCTTTTATTTCTTCTAGCATAGCTTGCTGCCATTTTTCTTCTTTAACAGCATCTTCATATGTCTATGGATCAAAAGGCTTCATATGTCCATGGATCAAAAGGCATAAAAAAGTGTTTGAGGCAAACTGATTAAGACCGGTACCTCATAATCTTCCATCCAAGCAGGTCCTCGCTTGCTACGTTCTGTTTTTGATTCACTAACTGCATCCGGTAACTCAATTTCAACTTCAACTACTAGATTTGGAGGTTCTTGTTCAGGTTGTTGCTTGTCTCCTTCATCGTCAAAATCTGCTAGAATTCCTTTACTGGGAACTTTTTCATTCCATGGCCACATTTGTTCTTTATTAAAATTACATTACGACTGGAAAATACTTTCTTACTAACCGGATTATATAATCTATATGCTTTGGACTTAGTACAATAGCTAATAAAAATACAATTTTCTAATTTATTATCAAGTTTTTGACAAACTTGAGAATTTACCAATGCATAAGCAACACAACCAAAAACTCGTAAATGACTTACAGATGGTTTCTTACCACACAAGCTTCATATGGAGTTTGATTCAGAACTGCCCTTGTTAGAGACATGTTCAGCAAATACACAGATGTTGCCATAGGTTTAGCCCAAAACTCATATGAAAGGCCCTTTTCTTTTAACATGTTCTTGGCCATCTCTACAACAGTCCATTTTTTCATTCAGCCACTCCATTTTGCTCTGGAGTGTAAGGAGTTGTTAACTCCTGATGGATGCCATTTGCTTCACAAAAAATTTTAAACTATGTGGACAAGAACTCTCCACTGTTGTCAGTACCTAAAGCTTTGATATAAAGTCCACTTTGCTTTTCAACTTTGGCTTTGAAGTGTATGAATTTTTCAAAAGTTTATGCTTTATTCTCCAAAAATTTAATCTAACTCATATGACTAAAATCGTCTGGAAACAACAAAAAATAACGACTACTACCAAAAGATTTAGTTTGCGTCGGACCACCTAAATCAACATGGATTAATTCAAGACATTTTGAAGTTCTTCAAGCCTTTCCAACAGGAAAAGAATTTCTTGTTTGATTTCTATAAATACATCCTTCACATAAATCAATGGAGCAAATTTTTGGTAGTCCAAGAACCATACCTTTATCACACAGCAGTTTCAGGCCTTTAACTTTGAGATGCCCATAATGTAAATGCCATAATTTTGAGTCATCTTTTCCACCAGCAGCAAGAACAAAACTTCCCATATTTGAAGCCTCCAACGGGAACATTCTGTTGTGCGTCATTTTGATAATTACCATCACACGGCCTGATTGTTTTTCTTTGATAACACAAGCATCATCATCAAATAATACGGAGTAACCACCAGCCAATTGTTGTCTAACACTCAATAAATTATATTCAAGATAAGGTACAAATTGGACATTGTGTAGACACTGTTTTACCATTGCTAGTCTCGATTTTGACCGTCCCTTTCCCTTTGACTTGCATTTTTTTTTTAATTTCCAAGTTGCACTTTCATCTTTTGTGTTTCATCTAGCTTCTCAAAGATATTTTTGATTCCCGACATATGATTTGAACAACTACTATCTACAAACCACACATTGCTAGATATATGATTAGTACTATAATAAGCCATAAAAAGCTTACTTTCTTTACTTTTCTCTTCATTTTCTGTTGCATAATTAGCTTTCTAGTCTTTGTACCAAAAATCAGCTTGTATGTGCCCATACCCCATGCAATTATAGCATTGAATATTCTGCTTATAGTTTCTTTGCTCGTTGGACTACTTATGCCTAACATATCTACTTCTGCCTCGTCCCACCAAGAAATCCACCTCTTCCACAACTTCTTCCAGCGAAACTTTCACCTTCTTCAACTTTAGTGGCTGCCTCCTTCACTTGAAATGCCTTTCCGTCATTCTTGTCAAGTGATCTATTAATTCTCTCCTCATGGGCTTGCAGAGATCCCGTTAATTCATCAAAGGAAAAAACTGACAAATCCTTAGATTATTTTATAGCAGCATCTACATGGTCAAATTTTGGAGTCAAGCTTCTCAATACTTTTTCAACAATGGTCCGATCAGTAATCTGCTCTCCATAAGACCTCATTTGGCTAACTATTGTTGTTGCCCATGACAAGAAATCAACAATTGATTTTTCACTTTTCATCATCGAAGTTTCAAAGTCACGTCGAAGTGATTGCAATCTCACCACCATGACTTTCACTTTCGCCTTGAAACTCCTTTAAAATTAACCATACTTGTCTCGAGATGGTTGCCACAGCAATATGTGATAGAAGACTATCATGGACAACTTGCTAGATAGTCACTAATGCCTTGGAATCTCTCTTCTTGTTCTCACGCAATTTTGTTTCTTCATCCGGATCTGTAAACCCATACTCTACAAATTCTCATAAATCTTGAGACCTGAGTAAAGTTTTCACATGAATGCTCCAAAACTCGTAACCCTCTCCCTTGAAGATGGGAATTAGTGGTTGTGCAGTACCCATTGCATTGCCTTTATTAGCCATCTAGAGTTCACTCAATTCATTTTGCAACCTGTGCTCTGATACAAATTTTGTTGGAAAGAAGAAATATAAATCGAAGATCATTATTATGATTTGTAGTGGGCTATTTATTCATTAATTAAAATTCAGAATAGACATGCCTTATATAAGCTTACAATCAAACAATTAATTAGAAATTTACGTACTCACGACTCTAATAATGTAAACAACACAACTGGACCCTCTAACTAATCAAATCAAAAAACAATCGACCACTTTCTTAACTTAATAACAAACTACTGACCATGTCAAAGAGATAAATAAGGCTTTGAATCATGCTTCAACATTATAAGCTGCTTCATTCAATCAGAGTGGAAATATGAATACTTTAAGTTGATAGTAATTAATGATGATCCTAGTGGTGTGCATGACTAATTAAACCACTTGAGTGGCACCGGTTGAAGTTTTATTATGTAAAGTATCATCGGATTCTAATCCATGTCTAGTTGCGTCATATTTTTCTCCATCACCCCACAATGCGTAGGCCTCCTCACCATGAACGGCGTCGTCCCCTATCAACAGTTGCTCCTCCGACATGCGCAACGGGATAACACAATTTATGGCCACACATATGAGAGAGGTGACAACAAGGTTCCATCCGATGATGAACGCTCCACCAACGAGTTGTTTGAGGATTTGGACTCCGCCGGAACCACCATAGACGCCCCCTCTAGAGTTGGTAACAGGTAGAAAGAGAGCACATAACTGTGGCTCTGCAAAAAGCCCAGTTAATACTCCGCCTAGAAGTCCAGCTACTGCATGGGTATGAAAGACGGCAAGGGTATCATCTATATTATGAAGAAGACTCCACTTTTTGTGTACAACCATCATCGTGAACCATGGCACACTCCCTGACAGAATTCCCATCACTATGGCTGCCCACCCTTGAACAAGCCCTGTATATATATACATATATGGAGTCAGATATATCACATATATTCTTCATAAACAATCGATGTATATAACATATATCACAAACATATATTTACATCTTAACCACAGTATTAAAGACACCGTACGCACAAGAATATATATAATTAAGAAAAAGGGAGAATGGAGGTGGATGAAAAAATACGATGGTATAGTGAAAACTGAAAGAGATTGTTACCAGCTCCCGGAGTAATGCAAACAAGGCCAGTGATCATGCCCTGAACAGCCCCAATAACAGAAGGTTTTTTGAAGAATATGACATCAAGCCATGTCCAAACCAGTAGGCTCGTGGCTGCACATATGTTGGTGTTGAGGACTGCCATGGAAGAGTCAACGTTTGCTGTGTATGGATCGCCACCGTTAAATCCAGCCCATCCCATCCATAATAATCCTGCCCCAGCTAGCATCAATAGTACATTGTTGGGTGGAAATCTCTCCCTGTCTTTTGTTAATCTTGGGCCCACCTGCATTATATGTATCTATCACTGACTTGTCGTCTACGACCCGGAAACACAATATTGTTCAAGGTTATGTCCAATGGAGAACATGCTACGAGATGAGATCTTCTGTCCAATATTATTCTGTCTTATTCTGTCGCATGAAATCTTAGTCATTTATTTTGTGGGATTTATGTGGGACCCACGCGAGACTTACACAAATAAATGGCTGAGATTCATTGGACAGAGTAAGATGAAAGCCGAAGATGATGACGTATGTATATGAGGTATTGCTGATATAATTAGAGTAAAAGGAGAAGAACTAAAAACTCACCCAGAAGGCAGCGGTCACGCCGGCAATTCCAGAAGAAAGATGAATGACATAACCACCAGAATAGTCCATAACACCCCAGTGAAATAAGAAACCACCACCCCACAAGCTGAAAGCACCAACCGTGTAGGAGAAAGTGAGCCAAAGAGGTACAAAAGCCATCCAAGCCTTGAAGTTCATCCTTCCAAGCACAGAACCGGCAAGAATAATAAGGGTAATGCAAGCAAATACGCACTGGAACCAGACCATAGAGGCCATAGGATAGAAAGGAGTGATCATGGCCGTCTCAAGGGTGCCGTCGTGGTGAAACTGAGTCGTCTCGGGGAGTTGAGCTTGTTTGATCAGAAACTTCTGACCCAAAGCAGGTCCGGCCTTTCCCCAAAAGGGAAGAAGCTTGTCGCCGAAGGACATCTTGTATGCCCACACAACCCAGCAAATAACCACCGCTGCAAAAGCATACAACGCCATAAAGGCCGAATTTACAGCCCATTTCTTCTTCACGATGCTTCCGTATAGTATAACAAGTCCAGGGACGCTTTGCAGCCCAACCAAAGTGGCTGCTATCATCTGCCATGAGTTATCTCCTTTGTTTAACCAATCTGGAACTGCTGCCGATGTCCCTCCTTGGTATGCTATTGGGACCGGATTAGGAGGAGGAGCTGCCATATCTATACGGGCGCTTTAACTATTCCTCACTTACTACTACTAGTAGTCTAGTACTATATATATATATATGTAATTATGTACACCAACGCAACGAGGATGGAAGGTCCAAGTGTTCGCTCCTACACTCCCTCCCTCTCTCTCTAAACTACACGTTTAACTAACCATCGGGACTGGAGCTTCCAAGTTATTATATAATGGAAAGGAGCGAAGACTTTAATTAGTAGTATGACCAGCGCAACCAATTGAAGAGGCAGGACCTGCGAATAGCGCAGATGGAGGAGACGGTCGGCTCACAAATTCTAAAGGAATTCATTTTATTACTAACTAGTCAAAGGATTAATTCCAAATTAGAGGTGTGATGAGTTACACAAGAAATAAAATAAAGAGGGCCAAGCCCAAGATGATTCCGGTAAGTTAGAGACAACTGTTAGTTAACTGGCGTGGATGGAGTGAAATCTGAATCTCGTGAATCTTTTCAGAACGGGAGGGTTGAATTTTCCACTAGTTGTGGGTGCTAGCTGTTAAACTCATGACTGGACATTAATTGTATAGTGTTGAAAACGTCTAATAAAATAAATGAGCCAGCATATTAAAACCTGTACACCAAAGATTTGCAGGTCGTTTTCGTATCAGCATAGAATTGTTTGGCTTCAAATTAACTAATTAGCTAGATACATACAGTATTGCATTCATGCATATCGTACACTATACATTATAATTGTGTGTTTCCTCCCAAAGAATTAAGTTATCTTGAAAAAAAAATCTCTACATGTGAGCAGACCAGGCAGGCAGGCACCAAATTAGGCGTGAATCTTTAGTTTGGCAATATTAATTATTGATACTGTGATTGATCTTTTGTTATGAATTGAATTTAATTAAGAAGGAGATATCCGCGAGTCACACTCCAACATCTTAATTATGTTACACCATTGAGTGTAGTGGTTTACTTATACAGGAATGGAAATAAACTCTCTCAATTAGAAACTTGGTAAAGTTACAAATGTTTGTATATTGACACTGATACTCTTACTTGGTCAAATTGACAGAATTTTGAATAGGATCAAATGCAGAGGAGTATGTATAATAAGTTAAATAAATTCATAGCTAATATTTTTAAAAAGTTCAAATATGTTATTAAAACTAATAAATTCTACATATTTTTCTAACAATTAAAAATCAAAGTCTTTTTATTTTCTTTAATTCACACGTCTTCATATTATATTTCAATCATCTTAAGACATTTATCTTAACTGTTTAATGTTCGAAGAAACAAAGTTATCTTTTAGCATAAAATTACAAAGAAACATCTTCAAAACTAACGCACAACGTACCAATTGGAGGAAACGGAGTCCATGAAAATGACACATTGGAAGCTATCTTTTTTTAAGGTCATTTGCCACCGAACAGACGCCTTCCAAATACAAACTAACATAAAAATCATTAAACTATTGTTTCATCCTATCGAGCCTATCTAGAAACTGCTAGCAGCTAGAGACATCCGCTACTGCGGTTCTCCTAGTTGTCATTTTGTCAGTGTTGCTTGCATTCGCAGTAACCAGGATGCATGCTTATTGCTCGCACGGATAGCTCAGTTGGTCGTTGAGAAGGAAAATGAGTTTAAGGTCTTCGATTCGAGTCTCAGCAGTGGTAGTGTGAGAGCTCATCCAATGTGGTCACTCCTTGTGCGCACCGAACACAGGGCCACCTTTCCGAGAAGCTAGCTGAGATCAAACCGTAATTTACCTCCCTTATATAATATCAGGCCGGAGTGTAGGGGCACCTAAAATGAGCGTTTCACCTTTTGAGTCCAAAGATGCATGCTTCCAATTATTGGCAAGTTAAGAACCGGTCATTTAACTGATAGGAACAAAAAAACTGGTGGCATTCAGATTCAGAACGTATAAATGCGGCTTGTATCTTCCATTCCACCTATGCCCTGTGCCACAAACAATCCCAGCCATTCATTAGTTGTTTGTAGCACAGGGCACAGCGTGGGTGGAACAGAATATCTCTTCACCGTAAATGCATGAAGGCGGTCTACTATGAACTGACAATGTCAGAAGCTACCTGTAGGTGTATCGACACAAGGACAACTCTTGAAAAGAGATAATTTGGAATAATGCTGGAACAGGAACAGCATACACCTTCCCGTATAAGAATTTAAAAAACTGTTTTAGTTAACAAAAAGCTGTCGGAATGAGAAAGGTGCATTAACGTGAAATAAGTGATTAGTCACTTCTGCTTCGCATTAAACTGAAATTACTCCCCTCTGTGTAGATAATTAGATATACTTGACTCGATTAGGCTCATCAAATCTATATGAAATGTTCAATCTTACAAGTTGTTGTTCGTTCTCTTTACTTTTCAGTTTATTGTTTACTTTTCAGTCACCTTTCTCGACATAAAAAGAGGAAATTACCTTTTACAAGAATACGCTGCCACAGAAATATACGCATGTATGACTTTGCTCAGACAAATTCTCGGCAGAACAAAATATCTAACTGGGTCTTTGGGTATCTGGTAGCGCAGAAGATACAAGAAAGGACACTTTTCAATCATTCTTCATTGTCCTTTTTCCTTCGTCACTTTTCAAGAGTCTAAAAACTAATGTTCAGATGATTTTTATACTTCAGACAAACCAAATCAAATCATTCGGTGGTCACTGGTGTATATATATCCACATTTGGTAGCTAATTGTATATATATATATATACACACATAAATACACAAGTTATCGTAATTTTTTCTTATATATACATGACCTCATAACTTTTTCTATATATATAGTCACCAAAATTTTTTATATAAATATACACATATAGTCATTAAAAAATTTCTATATAGAAATTTTTTTGGTGCACATGTGTATATATATAGAAAAAAAGTTAAGTGGTCATATATATAGATATACGAAAAAAATATTTTGCCCAATGTATACATATGAAAAAAGAGTTTAATATTAGCGTGTGTGTATGTGTGTGCATGTAAGAAAATAAATTGCTGGCCATAAGTGTATATGTTTTTGAAGAAGTTTCGTAGTCATATAATAATAATAATAATAATAAATTTTGTGATCTTTTATGTGTGTGTGTATATATATATATGAAAAAAGTCGTGTGATCATTTGTGTATAAATAGGGAAAACAATTTAATGACCATATGTATATATATATATAGAAAAAATTGGTTATTATTCATCTTGATATATAAAAAATATGATTTTTAGCTACGTGTGTAACTGTATCGGAAAATAGTTCATTAACCATGTGTATTTATATATAGGAAAAAGTTTAGTTATCATGCATGTAGATATATAAAAAACTGTGGGCACGTGTTGAAATATATTGGAAAAGATTTTGGTAGCCATGTGTGTAGATATATATATATATATATATAGGAAAAATATTTAGTGAACGTGTATGTATATCTATGAGAAAAAGTTTTTGTGTTCATGTGTACATATATACATAAAAAAAGTTTGATAGCTGCATGTGTGTATATATAAGAAACGATTTTTTGTGGCCATGAGTGTTTATATAAAAGAAAATTTAGGTATTCATGTATATGTATATATAGGAGAAAGGTTCGACAGTTATATGTGTATATTTTTAATGAAACAATTTTGGTGATCACATGTTTGTGTTTATATTTAAATAGAAATATTTACTCGCACTAGGTGAAATTAACTGTTTTGCTAATGGTTTAAGTAATTTGTTCCGCCCTACTTTTAACTTGAATTTTGGGCAGTAAAGTAGTATCGGAGCTCAGATATGGGCCTGAGGCTTACCCCACGTCGCAAGTTTGAATCTTAGAATGGATTCGCTCAGTGTGATCCCGAAGTCACAAACTGAAAGGGGAAACTAACGACGCCGCCTAGCGGATGCGTGGTGGGTTTAAGTAATTTGATTCTGCCTTACCTTCAACTCGAGTTTTGGGTAGCAAAGTTATATGTATATTTATAAGAAAAAGTCTTGTAGTCATGTGTGTATATATAAGAGAAAAGTTTGATGGTCACGTGGTATATATGTATAGAAAACAATTTTTTGGTCATGTGTGTAAATAAAGGAACAAAGTCTTGCAGCGACCTGGATATAAATATGTATAGGAAAAAATTTTGATGACCATGTGTATTTATATATATGAAAAATTTTGGTGGTTATGTCTGTATAGACAAAAAAATATTTGTGGCTATGAGTGTACATATAGCAAAAAATTCTATATATGTATGTATTTGGCCACCAAATTTTTTTCAATATATATAAACATGACCATTAAACCTTTTTCCTATATAAATATACATACATAGTTACCAAACATTTTTCCGATATTTTTACACACTTGGCTAGCAAACTTTTTTCCAATTTATATACACATATGGCTACCAAATTTTTCTGTATAAATATTTTTTCTAACTTATCCAATTTACATTGTTTCATTTGCATTATTATGAGATCATATTTTGAAAAGAAGCAATTTATCAAAGAATTAATCCAGATTACCTATCAACGAGAAGAAAGTTTTGATAAGATTCTAAGAAGATATCAGGCTTATAATTAAAAGGAGCATAATTCCAGCAATTCTATTTAATATGGAGACATATTTCATACATCTCAAATGATTTTATACATTAACAAACTTAAAAAGGAAAATATCCAGCTTCGAAAAGTACATATTAAAGAAATAAGTAAACTTATCGATTAAAGTTTGTGTTTAACCCATTCTTCATTCTTTCAGACATGAATATGGGCTATTTTGAATGAAAGCAAGCATTAAAAGCATTAATCAAAGCAAGCTATGATCGAGAAAATAGATTGGATGGAGTTTTAGCTAGATATCACGGATATAATAAAAAAGCTCATAATTCACAAGATGCTAGAAGTGTTGGGACCCGTTGCCAGAACCCCACCTGTTGCGAATATCATAATACTTGAGCGTATGATCCTGTAAGTTTATTTCCAAAAACCCTTATTAGGCATCATCCCACAAGGGTGGCATGCCCATGACAATCAAATATCGAAACAAACTTATTACCTTAATGTTGGGTCCTATCTCTAAATGTGAAGTCCAACTCTTGCTGAAAAGTCATAAGACTCTCATATCCTTACTTCACCATACTCTTTAATAGATTTCATACAACAATTTTCATCATTTACATTTCAACACCCTCAAAACGAAAGGGTTTTACAAAGCTATAATGGCTTTTCAAGCCATTTTACAACATGATCCAAAATCTCAAACTATAAAAGCTACGTAACTACAATTTTTTGTATTTCACAAAAATAACTTAAATTCTAAGATATGCATAATTTGAAGTAACGTCCTTATTCTCTTGATCACTCGATCTTCTTAACGATCACCTGAAGAGGGGACAGAGAGGGGGGTGAGCTCGAAAGCTCGTAGATAATAGTTTATAATAGAAGAAAGATAAGCAAAACTTTTGAAATAATTTCTTCCTTGTCATTTGAAAATGCTTTCATTGAGTTTAACAAAAACACATGCTTCTAAAAAATTCTTGTCTTGTCAAGAATTCAAAATCATAACCAACACAATTTATGCAATCTTTCAACTTATTAAAAAATCATGAATGCGTCAACTTGATCAAACATAGTATGAGCAAATGGATCCAAAACAGAATGTACTACATATTTCCCATAAGGGTCCTGTGTAGTCGTGAACATAACGTACTAACGCAATCCCACGTAATGGTCTTGCGTAGTCGTAAACTTATGGGAGTTCATGAAGGAGCTCCATGCTACTAGCGGGTAGGCAGGAGAAGCCTTAAACTTAGGTCAACGTGCACGTGACTGAACTTAGGGGACCACCACAAACCCATTTAACACATATATTTCAAAATCTTGTAAGCTTGTCGCCCAAAATGGCACTTCTTGTAAACTTGCTTTTTCATATACTTGATATATATATCTTGAAAAACATTCTCGAAAACATGATTTCATGTACATTTGATCTTTTCAAAAGAAATTACTTTTATAAATCATCATACAACTCATGAAACAAACACATAGCAAACTTCATAAATCATTCATGGACAATAAATGCAACACTTACAATACAGTTGAAAATCAGAAACTTCTTTGATTTAAGAAAGCAGTAGTTGTAACAGTCTAGTCCACCCACTTGCAGATATTGTCCGCTTTGGACCTCAGCCCGCACGGTTTTGCTTTTCCCCTTCTGACCCGAAGGGAAGGGATGAAAACGCGTCCACAAGGGAAAGGTTTTCACACCCTTATAAAGAGTGTTTTGTTCTCCTTTCCAGTCAATATGGGATGGCAATGATCCTTCATCCTACTTGCAGATATTGTTCGCTTTGGGCCTCAACCCGCACAGTTTTGCTTTTCCCCTTTTGACCTGAAGGGAAGGGATGAAAACGCGTCCACAAGGGAAAGGTTTCCACACCCTTATAAAGAGTGTTTCG
>JAOSBK010000206.1:1023-26424 GCA_027568895.1 Erythroxylum shatona | reverse complement strand
GTGTCAACCAAATTTTAGAAGTTGGTGTGTCCCAGTGTCCGTACATGTGCGTGTGGCGTGTTGCGTGTCTGTGTCTGTGCTTCTTAGGTTATAGGTTATAGGTTATATGTTTTAGCCATTAGAACTTACGATTAAAGTTCAAGGTTTAGGTTTTAGGGCTTAGATTTTAGGTTTAGGTTTTAGGTTTTAGATTTTAGGTTTTAGGATATAGGATTTAATATTTAGTATTTAAGTTTAAGGTTTAAGATTTTGGTGTTCTATTAAGTTCTCCTTTTTTTACTACATATTGCAAATATTATTTTGATATGATTATGTTTGAAGTTTTTCATATATTTTCCTATTTTTGTCATTATGCATGCTTATACTTGGTGTAACCTTTAATTTATGAAGTTCATAAATTTTCATTTCCTTATTTATTTTTCATCATCGAGCACAAGTGGAGGCTTTCTAAGTACAGTTAGAAGTGTTGCTATCACAATTGTCAAAAATCTAATCCAGCAATTCCTTGGCTTTGTGTAAGTGTAACTATTGTATTTTACTACAAGGATAACATTTGCTTATACATTGTAATTATTTATTGCTACAATTTGTTGCAGAAAACTACTCCAGTGATGATGAAAATGGGTTGACTTAGTGCTTTTGATACAGATGAGATGACAGTAGCCATTTTTACCTTGCTTATTAAAGAAATATTGATTCTTAGATAACCGCATTACTTAAAGCATGCACTTAATGCTGGGCTTTATTTCTATGTTTATGATTTAAAGGTTAGAGTTTTATAGTTTAAGGTTTAGGGTTTAGATATTAGAGTTTAGGATTTTGTGTTAAGGATTAAAGTTTAAGGTTTATGTTATAGGTTGTAGGTTATAAGTTTTAGGTTATAGGTGATAGGTCATAGGTGTTAGGTATTATGATTTAGAATTTAGGATTAAGGATGAAGGTTTAGGATAATGGGTTTAGGTTTTAAGTTTTAGAGGTGTTAGGTATTAGGATTTAGGATTAAGGATCAAGATTTAGGTTAGAGGGTTTAGGTTTTAGGGTTTAGAGTTTAGGTTTTAGGTTTTAGGTTTTAGGATTTAATGTTTAGCATTTATGTTTAAAGTTTAGGAATTAGGTTCACCTTCTACACTACATGTTTTAAATAATATTTTGATATGATTATGTGTATTCTTGACTTATTAATATTTTTAACCATTTTTGTCATAATGTATGGTTATACTTGGTAGTGGTGTCGCAAGCACAATTGACGAAAATCCAAGTCAACAACTCCAAAGCTTTAGTAACTGTAACAATTGCATTTTACTGCAAGGAGAACTTTTGCTTGTATATTGTAATTATTTGTTGCTACAGTTTTTTTTGTAGAAAACGACTCCAATGATGATGGGAATGGATTGATTTGATGGTTTTGATAGGGATGGGATAAAGGTAACGATTCCTTGTTTTACTTGCTAAAGAAATACTGATTCTCAAATAATTGCTTTCCTTAACGCATGCAATTAGTTTCGGGTTTTATTTTTAAGCTTATGGTTTGAGGCTTAGAATTTTATAGTTTAGGTTTTAAGGTTTAGGTTTTATAATTTAAGGCATAGGGTCTAGATCTTAACATTTATGATTTAGTGTTTAGGATTAAATTTTAAGGTTTAAGTTATAAGCTATAGGTTATAGGTTCTAGGCCTTAGGCATTGGAATTTAGGATTAAAGATCAAGGTTTAGGTTTTAGGGTTTAGATTTTAGGTTTTAGTTTTAGGTTTTGGGATATAGGATAGAACATATAGGATTTAATATTTAGTATTTAGGTTTAAAATTTAAGATTTAGGTATTTTGTTAAGTTCACCTATTTTTACTACATGTTGCAAATATTATTTTGCTATGATTATGTGTGTTCTTGACTTTTTCATATTTTTTCTTATAGGTGTTAGGTATTAGGATTTAGGATTATGGATCAAGATTTAGCTTTGAAGGTGTAGAGATGTTAGGTATTAGGATTTAGGATTTAGGATCAAGATTTAGGTTAGAGTGTTTAGGTTTTAGGATCTAGAGTTTAGGTTTTAGGTTTAAGGTTTTAGGTTTTAATGTTTAGTATTTATGTTTAGGGTTTAGGATTTAGGTGTTTTGTTAAGTTCACCTTTTATACTACATGTTTTAAATGGTATTTTTATATGATTACATGTATTCTTGAATTATTAATACTTTAAACAATTTTTATCATTATGCATGCGCATACTTGGTTGAGGTGTTACAAGCGTAATTGCCAATAACCAAATCCAACAACTCTGAAGCTTTGGGTAAGTGTAGCTATTGCATTTTACTACAGGAAGGACCTTTGCTTGTATATTGTAATTATTTGTTGCTACAGATTTTTGTAGAAAACAACTCCAGTGATGATGGGAATGGATTGATTTGATGGTTTTGATAGAGATGGAAAGAAGGTAACCATTCTTTGTCTTGCTTGCTAAAGAAAAACTGATACTCAGATGATTGCTTTCCTTAACACATGCACTTAGTGTTGGGTTTTATATTTTAGCTTATGGTTTAAGGTTTAGAATTTTATAGTTTAAGTTTTAGGGTTTAGGTTTTATAGTTTCAGGCTTAGGGTTTAGATCTTAAGATTTAGGATTTAGTGTTTAGGATTAAAGTTTTAGGTTTAAGTTATAGGGTATAGGTTATATGTTATAAGTCTTAGGCATTAGGATTTAGGATTAAAGTTCAAGGTTTAGGTTTTAGGGTTTAGATTTTGGGTTTTAGGTTGTAGGTTTTAAGATTTTAGGGCTTAGGGTATAGTATTTATGTTTAAGGTTTAAGATAGGTTCTTTGTTAAGTTCACCTTTTTTTACTACATGTTGCAAATATTATTTTGATATGATTATGTGTGGACTTTTTCATATATTTTCCTATTTTTTTCATTGTGCGTGCACTTTGTGTTGGGCTTTATTTCTAAGTTTTTTATTTAAGTTTCCAATTTTTATAGTTTAGGTTTTATAGTTTAAGGCTTAGGGTTTTGATATTGGAGTTGAAGATTTAGTGTTGAGGATTAAAGTTTTATAGGTTATAGGTGATAAGTGATAGGTGTTAGGTATTAGGATTTAGGATTTAGGAATAAGGATTAAGGATTAAGGATCAAGGTTTAGGTTAGTGGGTTTAGGTTTTAAGGTTTAGAGGTGTTAGGTATTCGGATTGAGGATTAAGGATCAAGATTAAGATTACAGGGTTTATGGTTTAGGTTTTAGGTTTTTGTATTTAATGTTTAGTATTTATATTTAAGGTTTAAGATTTAGGTGCACCATTTATACTACATGTTTTAAAAAATATTTTGATATGATTATGTGTAATCTTGATTTATTAATTTTTTAAACTCTTTTTTTCATAATGCATGCTTATACTTTGTAGCAATGTTACAAGCACAATTTCCAAAAATCTAATCTAACAACTCCAAAGCTTTAGGTAATTGTAACTATTGCATTTTACCATAAGGAGAACCTCTACTTGTATATTTTATCTATTTGTTGCTACAGGTTTTTGCAAAAAACAACTCCAATGATGATGGGAATGGATTGATTTGATGGTTTTGGTGGAGATGGGATGAAGGTAACCATTTTTTTTCTTAGTTGTTAAAGAAATATTGATTCTCAAATAATTGGTTTCCTTAACGCATGCAATTAGTGTTGGATTTTATATTTTTTAAATTTATGGTATAAGGTTTAGAATTTTATAGTGTAGGTTTTAAGGTTTAGATTTTATAATTGAAGGCATAGGGCTTAGATCTTAAGATTTATGTTTCAGTGTTTAGGATTAAAGTTTAAGGTTTAACTTATAAGTTATAGGTTATATAGGTTATAGGTCTTAGGCATTATAATTTAGGAATAAAGTTCAAGGTTTAGGTTTTAGGGTTTAGATTTTAGGTTTTAGGTTTTAGGTTTTAGGTTTTAGGCTTTAAGATATAGGATATAGGATATAGGATTTAATATTTAGTATTTAAGTTTAAGCATTAAGATTTAGGTGTTTTGTTAAGTTTACCTATTTTTACTGTATGTTGCAAATATTATTTTGATATGATTATGTGTTTTCTTGACTTTTTCATAATTTTTTATTTTTGTCATTATTCATGGATATATTTAGTATAACCTTTAATTTTTGAAGTTTATAAATTTTTATTTTCTTATTTATTTTGCAACATCAAGTACAAGTGGAGGTTTTTTAAGTACAGTTAGAGGTGTTGCTAGCACAATTGTCAAAAATTTAATCCAACAATTCCAAGGCTTTGGGTAAGTGTAACTATTATATTTTACTACAGGGATAACATTTGTTTATACATTGTAATTATTTATTGCTACAGTTTGTTGCACAAAATGACTCCAGTGATGATAAGATTGGATTGATTTGGTGCTTTTGATACAGAAGAGATGAAGGTAACCATTTTTTGTTGTCGTTGTTAAAGAAATATTGATTCTTCAACAACTTCATTACTTAACGCATGCACTTGGTGTTAGGCTTAATTTTTTACTTTAGGATTTAAAGTTTAGAGTTTTATAGTTTGAGGCTTAGGGTTTAAATATTAGAGTTTACGATTTAGTGTTTAGGATTAAAGTTTAAGGTTTAGGTTTTGGGTTATAGGTTATAAGTTATAGGTTATAGGTTATAGGCTATAGGTGATAGGCGATAGTTATTAGGTATCAGGATTTAGGATTAACGATCAAGGTTTAGGTTAGTGGGTTTAGGTTTTTAAGGTTTAGAGGTGTTTGGTATTGGGATTTAGGATTTAAGATAAAGATTTAGGTTAGAGGATTTAGGTTTTAGGATTTAGAGTTTAGGCTTTAGGTTTTAGGATTTTATGTTTAGTACTTATGTTTAAGGTTTAGGATTTAGGTGCTTTGTTAAGTTCCCCTTTTATACTACCTATTTTAAACAATATTTTGATATGATTATGTGTATTCTTGACTTATTAATATTTTTAAGTATTTTTGTCATAATACATGCTTATACTTGGTAGAGGTGTTACAAGCATAATTGTCAAAAACCTAATCCAACAACTCCAAGGCTTTGGGTAATTGTAACTATTGCATTTTACAACAGAGAGAACCTTTGCTTGTATATTGTAATTATTTGTGGCTATAGCTTTTTGCAGAAAATGACTCCAGCGATGATGGGAATGGATTGATTTGATGGTTTTGATAGAGATGGGATGAAGGTAACCGTTCTTTGTCTTGCTTGCTAAAGAAAAACTGATTCTCAAATAAATACTTTCCTTAACACGTGGTCAGGTTTTATTTTTAAGTTTATGGTTTATTTAGAATTTTATAGTTTAGGATTTAAGGTTTAGGTTTTATAGTTTAAGGGTTAGGGTTTAGATCTTAAGATTTAAGATTTAGTGTTTAGGATTAAAATTTAAGGTTTAAGTTAGAGGTAATAGGTTATAGGCCTTAGGCATTAGGATTTAGGATTAAAGTTCAAGGTTTAGGTTTTAGGTTTAGATTTTCGGTATTTGGTGTTTGGTTTTAGGATGTAGGATACATGATATAGGATATAGGATTTAATATTTAGTATTTAAATTTAAGGTTTAAGATTTAGGTGTTTTGTTAAGTTCACCTTTTTTATTGCATGTTGCAAATATTATTTTAATATGATTATGTGTATTCTTGATTTTTTCATATTTTTCCTATTTTTGTCATTATACATGCATATATATGGTATAACCTTTAATTTCTGAAGTTCATAAATTTTTGTTTCCTTATTTATTTTTCAACATCGAGCACACGTGGAAGTTTTCTAAGTGCGGTTAGAGGTGTTGCTAGCACAATTGTCAAAAATCTAATCCAACAATTCTAAAGCTTTGGTAAGTGTAACTATTGTATTTTACTACAGGGATAGCATTTTCTTGTACATTGTAGTTATTTATTGCTATAGTTTGTTGCAGAAAATGACTCTAGTGATGATGAGAATGAATTGATTTGGTGCTTTTGATACAGATGGGATGAAGGTAACCATTTTTTTTCTTTCTTGTTAAAGAAATATTGATTCTTAGATAACTGAATTACTTAAAGCATGCATTTAGGGTTAGGCTTTATTTTTAAGTTTAGGATTTAAAGTTTATAATTTTAGAGTTTAGGCTTCATAGTTTAAGGCTTAGGGTTTAGATATTAGAGTTTAGGGTTTAGTATTTAGGATTAAAGTTTAAGGTTTAGATTTTAGGTTATAGGTTATAAGTTATAGGTTATAGGTGATAGGTGATAGGTGATAGGTGTTAGGTATTAGGATTTAGGATTAAGGATCAAGATTTAGGTTTTAAGGTTTATAGGTGTTAGGTATTAGGACTTAGGATTTACGATCAAGATTTAGGTTAGAGGGTTTAGGTTTTAGGATTTAGAGTTTAGATTTTAGGTTTTAGGATTTAATGTTTAGTATTTATGTTTAAGTTTTAGGATTTAGGTGTTTTGTTAAGTTCTCCTTTTATACTGCATGTTTTAAATGATGTTTTGATGTGATTATGTCTATTCTTGACTTATTAATATTTTTTAGAGAATTTTCTCTTCCTTCTCTCTAGCACAATGACCAGGAAAAGTAAATCCCGTTCTCCGACCACCACTAAAGCCCACCAACATCTGCTGTTAGGTTAACTTCTGCAGGAAGAGTGGCAGCTGCTGCTGCCCCTTCTTCCACCATCACCGCCGCCGCCGCCGACCTTCCCGCTGCTGCCGACACTCGACCACACCGTACCACCACAATTCATACATCATCGACTTCATCTTGGACTGATTTATAAAACCTTACCAACGATTTTGTCACCCGACCACGCTACCGCCCGAAAATTGGGCTCGACACTGCTGGCGGTGGCCCCTCTCCTCCATCTACTACCGACGTCATTCCTCCACCAACCACCACCCAAACCATCCCAATTGCTTCAGATTTCCCAGATCTACACCACTCATTTACGAATCTAGCAAAAAAATCAACCCCCCAGGCCAAATCAAAGATTGACCTTCCTCCCACCTTCATCGATCCTCCACCCATCGTCGACTCTTCCCCTTTCCCACACAAAACCAGCCACAATACACATATACCTACCATCTCTTCCAAATCCATCCCCACCGAGGTGACTGCTGCCATTCTTGGAGGATCCCTGTCGAAGGCAGGTGTAATGGCTTAACCTCTCCCGTCGACACCAGCTGCAGACGTCTTCTCCACTGTGCTCCCAGCCGCTGAATCTAGCCACCTCGCGCCTGCTGCCGCGTCACCACCGCCTGGACCCCTACACCCATCGTCGATGTTCAGCTCTTCCTTTGGTGTTGGACGAGCGCCCCACCCAAAGGAGGAGGTAGCTCTCCACAAACCCAGCCCATTTTTTGCTACCGAAGACTCCCAGGAAGCTGTTGGTGGGCTAATTCTCCAAGGCCCATCAGCCCTTGGTGGACTTGAGGGAGACTTAGCAGGGCTAACTCAACTTTCAACTGGAGGCCCAATTTCTGCTCGATCTCTTGGAGGCCTAGGCCCACATCCACTTGGAGGTAACTCATTTAACCCTCATTATGCCACTGTTCTTAATTCCAAAAATACCCTTGTTGTGCATGTTAATGAGAATTTAGGGAAACCTAGGCAAAACTTTAGGAAATCGGTCAAAAAATAATCCGATTTTTCCTGGGCTAATAAAGTCCAAGTCACCACTCCCAATACGAGACCCACGTTTACGAATCTTTCTCATACCCCTATACATGGCCCCGTAGAGTTCTCGGATGACATTATCGTTGGTGATCTCCATCATTGGGCCCGTTATTTAGTGGGTTTCTTTCCTGGGCATAATATGCCTTTCCTTGCCATGCAAGCTATGGAGAAACGGGCCTAGAAACCACTCGGTCTCGAGGATGTTGCATCCACTGGCACCGATTTTTTATGTTCTTTTTCTGTTCGGAGGAAGCTCTACAATCGGTCCTTAATCAGGGCCTATGGCTTTTCGGTGGGAAATTCCTGGTTTTATAGTAGTGGCACCCTCATTTTGTCTTTGACAAAACCCGAGTCTCTAGAGTGCCAGTTTGGGTGTGCTTATATGAACTGCCTTTCCCTTTTTGGAACGAGCGATGTCTTAGGCTTTTGGCTAGCCGGCTTGGGAGACCCCTGAGTTGTGATCGACATACTTCCGATCGCACCCGACTTTCTTTTGCCTGACTCTGTGTTGAGCTCTCGGCTGCTTATGAGCCCATCTATGAGCTTGAGATTTCTAGTAGCCTCAGCAAGGATCTGATCCGAGTCCAAGTAGAGTATGAGTGGACACCCAAGAGGTGTTCTCAGTGCAGTGTTTTTGGCCATTCCTGTGCACCCCCTTCTCCTATCGTGCCTTCAACTCCTGGTCCCGCTTCTGTAGCGACTCAGCTTGTTCCTCCCACTGCTAAGGTCGCATTTGACTATCGTCCTCAGGATTTGGTGATTGTACAGAGTTCCCCTGTAGCTCCTCCTCATGCTCGAGTTGCACTTCAAGTCCCTTCTTCTACCGCCTTGGTGTCCTTTGATGCTCCCGCTGTTCCTATCGTGGAGTGATGCACCCCATACCACTCACCTAGCCCCTCAGAGCCATAACCTATTGTGCCTACTGTGGTGTCCCCTATTGTGGATCGAAGTACTCCACGCAGTATCCATAGTCCCTCAGAGCCACGACCTATTGTTCCTACTTTGGAGCAGGCTAGTCCGACCCGGACTCCTAGTCTGCCTATCTCCACGGAGTTAAGGATCACCCCTAGCCGGATGCCTTGCCTCCTTAGTTCAGAGGTTTCTATTCCTAATAGTAGCTCTGGATCCAGATTTGGTGGTATTTTTGGAGAATTTTCACTTGGTACCTCGCCACTATCGCTTCAGGGGTTGACCGGCGATAAGGTGTCTGAGGGGACCCCCCTATCGTTGATTCTATAGTGTCTCTTCCTATTCCATTTCCTATGATAAGAAGTTGGAATATTAGGGGCCTTAATGGTCCCAACACTCAGAGAGCAATTCGAGATTGGATTCGACATTATGGCCTTGGATTAGTTGGTCTTTTAGAGACCAAGGTAGTTTCTCCTTCCTTAGTAGGTGTAGCTTCAGCTACTTGTCGGGGTTGGGATTATCTGAGCAATGTGATGGATCAGGTAGCATGTCACATTCTGGTATGTTGGGATCCTAGTTTGTTTGAGTTACGGAGTTCGGTGTCTACTCTGCAGAGCATTAGTTGTGAGGTGACTCATAGGCAAGAGGGTTCTGTTTTTGGCCTTACAGTGGTCTATGGCTCCACGAACCCGGGTATTAGACGAGAGCTTTCGGACTTCCTCCGCGGTCAGGCTGACTGGTTTCATTCTATGCCTTGGTTTGTATTGGGTGATTTTAATGCCATTATGAGTCATTCAGACCGAGTTGGTGGAGATATTGGGTGGTATCGCCATATGGATGCATTTGAGGAGTGTATACATGATTCTGAGTTGCTCCGACTTCCTTACCGGGGTCTGCATTATACTTGGAATAATGGTCGAGAGGGATCGGATTCTATTCTTAGAAGGTTGGATTGGAGTTTTGGCAACTCCGAATGGCTCACCTCATGGCCTAGTACCTTTATAAAGGTTCTACCGCGTGATGTTTTTGATCACAGCTCTTTGGTTGTTCATTTTGGTTCCCCGCGACCTCGGCCTCCTACTCCTTTCAAGTTTTTAAAATGTTAGGCTGATAATCCCCACTTTTTAGAACTTGTTAGGAGAGTTCGGGCTACACCAATGGGAGGAGACCCGATGTTTTGCTTGACTCACCGGTTAGGTCTGCTTAAGCAGAAGCTGAAGTCCTTCCACTTCCAAGACTACATCCATATTTCCAGCAGAGTTAGGGAGGCACGGACTCAATGGGTCTCCACTCAGGCAACTCTTGATGCTTCCCCGCACTCGCCTAATCTAGGTATTGCAGAGCGTGACCTTGCTAGACAGTACTACAGACTAATACAGGATGAGGAGTCATTTTATCGACAGCGATCTAGGATCCAGTGGCTTGGTCTGGGGGACTTGAACACTCGTTTTTTCCACAGATCCTTGATCCATCGCCAGGTCAGAGGCCGGATTTATGGGTTGCTTGATGAGACCAACACTTTTATCACATATCAGGAAGCCCTAGGACAGATGGCGGCGGATGATTTTCAGGGTATCCTCTACTCTCCCCCCTCGCTTCCTTCAGCTAATGCTGCTCGTTTCTTCACTCGTCGTATTCCTGAGGATATGATTCATCCATTGGAGAGACCCGTCTTGGACGAGGAGATACGTACCGCATTATTCTCCATTCCAGAGGATAAGTCTCCAAGACCTAATGGTTATACCTCTTTCTTCTTTAGGAGGTGTTGGGATATTATAGGAGCAGATTTCAGAGCAGCGGTGCGGTATTTCTTCTCTACCTCAGTTATGCCTCGTTGGGTGAATTCTACTAGGATTATCTTAGTTCCCAAGGTGGAGAGTCCACAGACTTTGAGTGACTTTAGGCCGATCTCTTG
This sequence comes from Erythroxylum shatona, assembly GCA_027568895.1. Classification (NCBI taxonomy): domain Eukaryota; kingdom Viridiplantae; phylum Streptophyta; class Magnoliopsida; order Malpighiales; family Erythroxylaceae; genus Erythroxylum; species Erythroxylum shatona. The sequence continues at coordinate 15,947 of JAOSBK010000206.1, read as the reverse complement.
CTGCAATGTCCTGTGCAAGTGTATCTCAAAGGTCATTTCAAATCGGTTTAAAGTTGTTTTACCAGAGGTGATCAGGAGAGCTCAGATGGCATTTGTCCTGGGGAGGGAGATTGCAGATGCGATTTTTCTTACCTAGGAGTTGATGCACGATTATCACCTAGATTGCTCACCACCACGGTGTGCTATCAAGGTTGATATTCGTAAGGCTTTCGATACAGTCAGCTGGGAGTTCATTTTACTGGGATTGAGGACTATCAGAGTCCCTGATAGCATGATCAGATGGATTGAGGTATGTCTCCGCTCTACACATTTCTCAGTAGCTCTTAACGGATCACTTCATGGTTATTTTACTGCCACACGGGGGGTGCGACAGGGGGACCCCCTTTCTCCCTATTTCTTTGTATTGGCAATGGAGGGGCTAGATGGGATACTGCGAGAGGTGACAGCATCTCCAGATTATGGCTATCATTGGAGGTGTCGGCAGCTTTCCCTCACCCATCTCTGTTTTGCGGATGATTTGATGATTTTCAGTCGTGCAGATTCAGATTCTTTTGATATCATCCGTCAGGCTTTGACAGCTTTTGAGAGGGTTTCGAGTTAGCCATGAACTTGGATAAGAGCTGAGTATTTTTTTCAGGGATTCCCGAGGTGGAGGTTTCCTCTTTACAGAGTGTCCTCGGGATTCAGATTGGTTCCCTCCCGATCTATTACTTGGGTGTCCCGCTTATCACTACGCGATTGAGGCATGCAGATTGTCTTCCTTTGGTAGAGAGGATACTTTCCCAGATTTGACTGTGGACTTTAGCCTCTCTTACTTACACGGGTCGGCTGCAGCTTATTAAATCCGTACTCTTCTCTATACAGGTCTACTAGTCAAGTATGTTCCTATTGCCTGCTAGCATCACTCGCCGCATTGAGAGTATTTTGTCAGCTTTTCTCTGGAGGGGTATTTCATTGTCCCACACTGGGGCTAAGGTGGCATGGGAGTGAGTCTATTTTCCGAGACAGGAGGGTGGGCTTGGAGTTAAGAGGATCAGGGATTGGAATAGGGCGGCCACACTTAAGTATGTGTGGCGACTATTCACAGACCGATCTTCCACATGGACCATGTGGAAACATGCAATGTTGCTGTGAGGTAGATCTTTTTGACATATTCGGGTCCTGTCGAGCTCTTCCTGGGTTTGGCGGAAGATTCTGTTGAGCCGAGAGTGGTGCAGAGGCCTTATTGTAGCTTGTATTGGAGATGGGAGAGATACTTCCCTTTGGCAGGATTATTGGTTACCAGATCAGGGCCCTCTATGTGACCGATTCTCCTTCCATGATCTATCTTCTACTGGGCTCTCTTGGGATGATCGGGTTTCAGAGATCATTCGTGATGGGGAGTGGGCTTTTCCAGAGGGGAGTCTTGAGTTACAGCAGATTTGGGACTCAGTTCGCTTTCGACCGCAGCTTCAATCCGATAGTTAGGTTTGGAGAGGTCACTCATCAGGAGTCTTCCCTGTCGACTCTGCCTTTTTAACTACTTTTTGTCATAATGTATGCTTATACTTGGTAAAGGTGTTACAAGCATAATTGCTAAAAACCTTATCCAACAACTCTATTGCTTTGGGTAATACTAACTATTGCATTTTACTATAGGGAGAACCTTTGCTTGTATATTGTAATTATTTGTGGCTACAGATTTTTGCAAAAAATGACTCTAGTGATGATGTGAATGAATTGATTTGATGGTTTTGATAGAGATGGGATGAAGATAACCATTCTTTGTCTTTCTTGCTAAATAAAAACTGATTCTCAGATAATTGCTTTCCTTAACGCATGTACTTAGTGTCAGGTTTTATTTTTAAGTTTATGGTTTAGGTTTAGAATTTTATAGTTTAAGTTTTATAGTTTAAGGTTTAGGGTTTAGATATTAAGATTTAGGATTTAGTGTTTAGGATTAAAGTTTAAGGTTTAAGTTATAGGATATAGGATATAGGTTATAGGTTATAGGTCTTAGGCATTAGGATTTAGGATTAAAAGGAGAGAAAAGAGTTTTTTAGTGAGAGAAAATCCTCTCAACTCAATTTTTTTCATTATGTCTCGGAGAAGGAAACAACCCACTCCGACCACTGCCAACCGCCAGACCATCACTATGTCTGCTGGCACCATCGCTGTATGCGCCGCTGCCGTCGCCAGAGCTACAGTAACCACCGCCGTCTCAGGTGGTCGAAATGCAACACCACTTACGTCAACAGACTCAGAATCTCCCGATCTACCACACCCAACTACTAGTGTTGTCCAACACTCATCCATTCAATCGGGATCTGAGATCGAAGTTCTAGCCCCCATCGCCCATGCTTTCACCGCTGTCTATACCGTCTCCTCACTGACGGCAACACCCACAACACCACAGCCATCCATGCATTCATCTCATCATGGGGTTAACGCTTACCTGGTCGGAGGAGAGCTAGGAGTCACCAGAGAAAAAAATGCTACGTGTCTTCGGCGCCACAGCTCTTCTCCGATGCTGACCTATCCACGTAGCGGGGAGGAGATCACTGCGGCTTCGCCTATCCCTACGACGTCGACTGCCCCACTAGTGACACTTGCACCGTCGACTGCTACTATCACTGGCAAGGAGCTTGGACTTCCGAAGGAGGTTGCGGCAAAGGAGGCTGCTGCATGCGGAAAGGGAGTGACTCCCAATAATCACCGTCCAACAATCACCAACCTTGCCCCTGGTGGAGGTAATTACAGCAACACCCTTCTACATAATTCCATTAATGCCCCTCATATTATGCATGAAAAAGCTAGGAAGACAACTGTCCATAAACCTGTTGATTTCTGCTGGGCAGAGAAACTTAATATTACGAATACAAATTGTAGTTTTTGATTTGATTTGGCTCATAAGTTAGATACTGGTCCGATAATGATGTCGAAAGCGTGCATTGATGAGATCTTGCATCAATGGACCCATTGTCTAGTCGATTTTTTCTCGGGGCACAACATACTTTTTTAGTCTATGCAGACCCTAGCCACGCAGGCTTGCAAGACCCTTGACTTGGAGGATGTCGTCTCCACCGGCGCAGGGTTCTTTTTCTTTCTATTTCAATTAGTGGAGGCTTTACAGCCAATTCTTGAGCAAGACTCGTGGATTTTTGACAAAAAATCCATAGTCTTATAGCAGTGGCATCCGCATTATGATTTTGATAAATCCAGAGTCTTCAGAGTATGGGTCCGATTACATGGCTTACCATTCCCATTGTGGAATGAGCGCTATCTTGGCCTCATAGCCTAACGAATCGGGCGACCTCTTAACTGTGATCGTCATACTTATGCCTGCACTTAACTTTCCTTTGCTAGGATCTATGTGGAACTCTTTGTTGATTTGGATCCTATTCAGGACCTCGAGATTTGTTGTGGTTTTAGTACCGATTTGACTCGTGTCTAACTAGAATACGAGTTAACACCTAAACAGTGCTCCAAGTGTCATGTCTTTATTCTTGTGTTCCTCAGACTATAGCGGCACCCCAGCCTGTCGCCGAGCCTACGACTACTACAGCACCTCAGGTTGTTACTGGCCTAGTCCATCATACCCCTCCTCCAGTAGCTCCCCCAGTGGTGAGAGAGGTGATACAGGCTCCTACGGCCCCCCAGCTTATAGCCGAGCCTCTGACTACTGTAACACCTTAGTTTGTTACCGACCTGGTTTTGCTTCCAACTTCTTCCCCAGTGGCCAAAGAAGTGATACTGACCCCTATTCAGGATAGTTTGGGGTCCTCCGCTGCTTCTGACACTGCGACTATGATTCGAATTACTCCACCTTCACGTAGATGCGAGCCAGTGCACTTTGCTTCTCCTGAGATGTGAGTTAGCCCGAGTTGGATGCCTAGTCCCACTGTTTATACAGAGATACGGACCACCCCTAGCCAAATGTCGTGTCTTCTTAGTTCAGAGGCCTCTATACCCAGTAGTAGTAATGGCTCTAGATTTAGGCGCATCTTTGGAGATTTTTCACTTGGTGATATGCTAATTCCCCTTCCGAGGTTGACTGAAAATGGAATGGGTGAGGGAACCCACCCCTCTAGTTGATTTCCATCGTATTATTATTATATTCCATTTCCTATGATAGGAAGTTGGAATATTAGGTGTCTTAATGGTCCCAACACTCAGCGAGTAGTGAAAGATTAGATTCGGCGTCATGATCTTGGGTTGGTTGCTCTTTTGGAGACTAAGGTAGTCTCTCCCTCTTTGGAGGGTGTAGTTTCTACTACTTGTAGCGGATGGGATTATCTGAGTAATATGATGGATTAGTTAGCCTATCGCATTCTGTTATGTTGGGACCTTAGTCTATCTGAGCTATGGAATTCGATGTCTACTCTTGAGGGCATTAGTTGTGAGGTGACTCGATGGACAGAGGGTTCTGTTTTTGGAATTGACAGTAGTTTATGGCTCCAATGACCCAGGTACTAGGTGAGAGCTCTAGGACTTTCTTCGAGGTCAGGACGAGCGCTTTATTTCTATGCCCTGGTTGGTGTTAGGTAATTTTAATGCCATTATGAGTCATTTAGACAAAGTTGGTGGAGATGCTAGGTGGTATCGCCATATAGACGAGTTTGGGGAGTACTTATGTGATGCTTAGTTGCTACGATTTCCTTACCTGGGCTTGCCATATACGAGGGAGCGGATTCTATTTTCAAGCGTTTGGATTGGAGTTTTGGCAACTTCGCTTGGTTCACTTCCTGGCCTAGTACCTTTATAGAGGTCCTGCCACGTGATATATCTGACCACAACTCTTTAGTGGTTCAGTTTGGCGCCCCGTGACATCGGCCTCTGACTCCTTTCAAGGTCCTAAAATGTTGGGCCGATAATCCACATTTTTTAGACCTTGTTATAAGGGTTTAGGATACACCAATGCAAGAAGACTCGATGTTTTGCTTGACTCACTGATTAGGTCTGCTCAAGTGAGAGCTAAAGTCCTTCCACTTCCGAGATTACATTCATATTTTCAGCAGAGTTCGGAAGGCCCAGATCCAGTGGGCCTCTGCTCAGACAGCTCTTGGTGCTTCCCCACACTCACCAGATCTCGGTATAGCAAAGTGTAACCTCCCTCTATAGTACTACTGACTGTTGCAGGATGAAGAGTCTTTTTACTGACATAAATATAGGGTTCAGTGGCTTGCTCTAGGGGACCAAAAGACTAGATTTTTTCACAGATCCTTGATCCGTCGCCAGGTTAAAGGTTAGGTGCATGAGCTACATGATGGGACTGGCACTTTTATCGCATATCAAGGAGCACTGGGGCAAATGGTGGTCGATTATTTTCAGGGTATTCTCTTCTCTCCCCCCTCTCTTCCTTCAATTGATGCTGCTCGTCTCTTCACTTGCTGTATCTCAGAGGATATGGTTTAGCCTTTGGAGAGCCCAACCTCGGATGAGGAGATACGTACTACTTTATTGTCCATCCTGGAGGATAAGGCTTTAGGACCTGATGGCTACACCTCTTTTTTCTATAAAAGGTGTTGGGATATTGTAGGAGCTGACTTTAGAGCAGTAGTGCGACATTTCTTTTCTACTTCGGCTATGTCTCGATGGGTGAATTCTACTCGGATTACCTTGGTTCCCAAGGTGGAGAGCCCGTAGACACTAAGTGACTTTAGGCTGATCTCTTGCTGCAATGTCCTTTATAAGTGTATCTCAAAGGTCATTGCAAATCGGTTTAAAATTGTTCTACCAGAGGTGATAGGGAGAGCTCATATGGCTTGTGTCTCGGGGAGGTAGATTGCAAATGCTATTCTTCTAACTCAGGAGTTGATGCATGACTATCACCTCGATCGCTCACCACCACGGTGTGCTCTTAAAGTTGATATTCACAAAGCTTTTGGTACTATTAACTAGGAATTTATTTTATTAGGATTGAGGACCATCGAAGTTCCCGACAGCGTGATCAAATGGATTGAGGTATGTCTAAGATCTACACATTTCTCGGTAGCACTTAATGGATCCTTTCATGGTTGTTTTACAGCCACACAAGGGGTACGACAGGGGGATCCTCTTTCTCCTTACCTGTTTGTAGTGACGATGGAAGGGTTAGATGGGATACTACGAGAGGCGACTGCATCTCCGAGTTATGGCTATCATTGGTGGTGTAGGCAGATTTCCCTCACTCACTTTATTTTATGGATGATTTGATGATTTTTAGTCAAGCAGATTCAGTTTCTCTTGAGCTCATCTGATAGGCTCTGACAGTATTTAAGAGGGTTTCCAGGTTGGCCATAAACTTGGATAAGAGCTGAGTCTTCTTTTCAGGTATCCCTAAGGCAGAGGTTTTCTCTTTATAGAGCGCTCTTATGATTCCGATTGGTTCCCTCCCGATCCGTTACTTGGGCGTCCCTCTTATCATTACACGACTAAGACATGCAATTTGTCTCCCTTTGGTGGAGAGGATATTTACTTGGATTCGGCTGTGGACCTTAGCCTCTCTTTCCTACGTGGGTCATCTGCAGCTGATTAGATCTGTACTTTTCTCCATATAGGTCTACTGTTTAGGTATGTTTATTCTGCCTGCTAGCATCACTTGCTGTATTGAGAGTATTTTGTCAGCTTTTCTCTAGAGGGGTACTTCACTGTCCCACACTGGGGCTAAGGTGGCATGGGAGTCAGTCTGTCTTCCGAGGTAGGAGGGTGGTCTTGGAGTTAAGAGGGTTAGAGACTAGAATAGGGTTGACATGCTTAAGTATGTGTAGATACTATTCACCGATAGATCTTCTACATGGTCCATATTGGTACATACAGTATTGTTGAGGGGTAGATCGTTTTGGCATATCCGGGTCTCGTCGAGCTCTTCCTAGGTTTGGCAGAAGATTCTTTTGAGCTGAGAGTGATGCAAAGGCCTTATAGGAGCTTGTATTGGTGATGGGCTTGATATTTCCATCCGGCAGGATTATTGGTTGCCCGATTAGGGCCTTTTGTGTGATCGATTCACTTTCTGTGATCTCTTTTCTACTAGGCTCTCTTGGGATGCTAGGGACTTGGTGATTATTCAATTTAGAGAGTGGGATTTTCCAGAGGGGAGCAATGCATTACAACAGGTTTGGGACTCAATCCATTTTAGACCACAGGTTCATCACGCTAATAGGGAAAGGTCATTGATTTGGAGTCTTTTCTGTCGACTCTACATGGAACCTTATCTAAGCTCGATGACCTATGGATCTGATCCATCATTTACTGTGGTTCCCTAGACATATTCTACACCATTCATTTATCCTCTAGTTAGCATCACAAGGGCACCTCCGGACTATGAATAGACTCTAGTTTTTCGGTGTCTTTGCTTCTTCGATTTATGTGATATGTGACTCTCACACAGAGACACATGATCATCTATTTTTTAGTGCAAGTTTTCTGCTTTAGTTTGGGGTTCACTCTCCTTGAAGACCCACACTACTTGGCCTTCGACTTCTTGGGTTTCCCTTCTTCAGTGGGCTTGCACTCATCTCCATTGGCGAAAGACTTTTTGACATATGCTTTCACGGTTAGTTCTTTCTGCCACTGTTTACTTGATTTGGTATGAGAGAAATAACCGCATCTTCAGTAGACAACACCGATCACCTCACCACATTATTAAGGATGTCTTTGAGCTCGTCTGTTCTCCGCTTCTCGGTTTCAAGGCTCGTCTTCAGATACCTGATCTTCAGCAACATATCAGGAGACTTTCCCTTTAGCTAACTTTGTCTTATGTTTGAGAGCCACCTGTGGCTTATTTGTTTTGTTTCGAGCATCGCTTGTGTCTTATTTGTTTTGTTTGTTTCATTTTGAGAGCCATCTGTGGCTTTTGTTTACTCTGTATATATTTTCTTTCTTGTATGAGCCCTGATTTTAATTAATACAATTTGTTATTTTCTTCAACAAAATTAGGATTAAAGTTAAAGGTTTAGGTTTTAGGGTTTAGGTTTTAGGGTGTAGGATATATGATTTAATATTTAGTATTTAAGTTAAAGGTTTAAGATTTAGGTGTTTTGTTAAGTTCACCATTTTTTACTGCATGTTGCAAATGTTATTTTGATATGATTATGTGTATTCTTGACTGTTTCATATTTTTTCTTATTTTTGTCATTATACATGCTTACACTTGGTATAACCTTTGATTTTTGAAGTTCGTAATTTTTTTCCTTATTTATTTTTCAACATCGAGCACCAATGGAGGTTTTCTATGTACAATTAGAGGTGTTGCTAACATAATTACCAAAAATCTAACAATTCCAAGGCTTTGGGTAAGTGTAACTATTGTATTTCACTACAGGACGAACCTTTGCTTGTATATTGTAATTATTTATTGCTATAGTTTGTTGTACAAAACGTCTCTAGTGATGATGAGAATGGATTGATTTGATGTTTTAGATAGCGAAGGGATGAAGGTAACCATTTAAGAAAAATTGATTCTAAGATAATTGCATTCCTTAACGCATGCATTTAATGTCAGGCTTTATTTTTAGGTTTAGGGTTTAAGGTTCAGAGTTTTATAGTTTAGGTTTTAAGGTTTATGTTTTGTTTAGGGCTTAGGGTTTAGAAATTAGGATTTAGGATCCAGTGTTTAGGATTAAAGTTTAAAGGTTTAAGGATTAAGTTATAGGTTATAGGTTATAGGTGATAGGTATTAGTATTTAGGATTAAGGGAGGGTTTAGGGTTTAGGATTTAGGGAGGGTTTAGGGGGGAATTCTAGTGAGAGAATTTTCTCTAACTTCTCTCTAGCACCATGGGTCAGACGAATCGGAAAAAATCTCCAGCCACCACCAAACGCTCACTGTCCTCTCTTCATTTTTTTGCAGCCACCGCGCCAGCCACCACATTGTCCTCCATCGACGATGGCGCCACCGTCGGAATCTCCTCTGGTGACACTCTCCCACCACCAACATCATCACCCACCATGAAGTCTCCTAATCTACCCAACCCACAACTTCGTTTTGCCATCGGATCACCCTCACGGCCTCAAATCATCACCGAAAATTTCACCCATCCCCTTCCAACCACCATCCCTTCCTCCACCATTTTCCTAACACAAACCCAACCAATTCCATCCTCTACTCATCGTCGTTGCTGAAGCTAGAAGTTGCACCACTGGAGATGGGACGGGAGTTGCTTCTCGACACTCATCGTCAGCTACAACGAAGGAGACAACATCCAACCTCCACGACACTCACCTCCAGCCGACGATCTCATCTGGGCCAGCCACGACCCACCATACGCCCCCTAGAGGTGAACCCCCATGGAGTAACAGCATCGTTGAAGGAGTGCAGGGCAGTGGCTCCACCTATCCGTGGGCTTGCCCTTGATGGACTGAAGGAGAGCATCACCCAAGGTCCACCAACTTTAGATAGGCTGAAGAGGTAGCCCAACACCTAGGGCCCAACAGCACTTGGAGCAGGACCTGGGTTGAAGCCCACCTTGTAGCCCCAACAATCTAGCCTAACAAACCATGGAGGAGGTAATTTTAAAAATGCTCTCTTGCGCAATTCCTTGAATACCCCTGCTGGTAGTATGCATGCTCACCCTAGGAGGAACACTGGAAAATAACCCTCTGACTTCTCCTGGGATGAGAAAGTCAATATCATGGATCCCAATATTGGATTTCGTTTCCCGATTATGGCTAAAAAGCCATTGGTGGACATGCTTGATATACCAGATGATTATATTGATGCAAGTCTGCACCAGTGGACTTGTTGTCTGGTAGGATTTTTTTGGGGCATAACATGCCCTTTCCTGCCATGCGGATGCTAGCTACATATGCTTGACGGACCTTAGGCCTCGAGGATGTCATCTCCACAGGCACAGGGTTCTTTTTCTTTCGTTTCCAGTCTGAGGCAGCTGCACAGACTATCCTCGAGCAGGGCCTGTGGATTTTTGGCAGAAAAGCCATCGTTCTTCAATAGTGCCACCCGCATTTTGAGTATGATAAATCCTAAGTGTCTCGTGTACCTGTTTAGGTCCGCTTATATGGGCTACCAGTCCCTCTCTGGAATGAGCACAGTCTCGATCTCATCGGCCAACAGATCAGGCAGCCTCTTCTCTGTGACCGGCATATCTACATCTGCACCCATCTCTCTTTAGCTAGGCTCTGTGCGGAGCTTTTTGTTGACTCAGAGCCAGTCCACAAGATTATCATTCACTGTAATTTGAGTGCTAAGCTGATTCGCATTCGATTGGAGTACAAGTGGACACCTAAGTGTTGCTCCACATGTCATGTTTTTGGACATTCATGTGCCCCTCCACCTGCTAAGGCACCTTCGCTCCCTCAACCTACACCTGAGCTACCAGTTTCCCCTACACCACCTACAGCTTCCCTGGTGCCTTGGGAGGTGATACAGGCCCCTATGGCTCCCCAGCCTGTGATTGAGCCCCTAATTTCGGTAGCACCTCAGGTTGTAGACCTAGTACTGCTTACAGCTTCTCCCATCACCAGGGACGTGATACAGACCCCTATTCAGGATGGTTTGGGGTCCTCAGTTGTTTCAAACACTGCGGATACTGTTTGGACTACTTCACTTCCATGTAGACCCGAGTCCACGTACTTTACCTCTACTGAGTTAAGAGTCAGCTCGAGTCGGATGCCTAGTCTAGTGGTTTCTACAGAGACGAGGTCCACCCCTAGTAGGATGCCTTGCCTCCTCAGTTATGAGGCCTCTATTCCTAGTTGTAGCCATGGATCTCGATTTAGTGGCATCTTTGGAGATTTTTCGATTGGTGACTCGCCCATTCCTATTCAGGGGTGGACAGGCGATAGAGTGAGTGAGGGGACCCACCCCTCTCTTTGATTTCCGCCGACTTATTATTATATTCCAATTCCTGTGATAAGAAGTTGGAATATTAGGGGCCTTAATGGTCCCCACACTCAGCGAGCAGTTAGAGATTGGATTCGGCGTCATGATCCTGGTTTGGTTGGTCTCTTGGAGACTAAGGTAGTTTCTCCTCCCTAGCGGGTGTAGTTTCGACTACTTGTAGTGGATGGGATTATTTGAGTAATGTGACGGATCACGTAGCATATCGCATTCTGGTATGTTGGGACCCCAGTTTGTTTGAGTTACAGAGCTTGGTATCTACTCTTCGGGGCATTAGTTGTGAGGTAACTCGTCGGCGTGAGGGTTTTGTTTTTGGCCTTACAGTAGTCTATGGCTCCACAGACTAGGGCACTAGGCGAGAGCTTTGGGCTTTTCTCCGAGGTCAGGCTGATCGATTTCATTCTATGCCTTGGTTGGTGTTAGGTGATTTTAATGCCATTCTGAGTCATTCAGACAAAGTCAGTGGAGATATCGAGTGGTATCGCCATATGGATGAGTTTGGAGAGTGCTTACATGATGCTAAGTTTCTTTGACTTCCTTCCCAGGCTATGCGTTATACTTCGCATTATGGTCGGGAGGGCTCGGATTCTATTCTCAGGCGTTTGGATTGGAGTTTCGGCAACTCCGCCTGGTTCACATCATGGGCTAGTACATTTACAGAGATCCTGCCACGTAATATCTCTGACCACAGTTCTTCAATGGTTCAGTTCGGTTCCTTGCGCTATTGGCCTCCCACTCCTTTCTAGTTTCTAAAATGTTGGGCCAACAATCCCCACTTTTTAGAACTTGTTAGGAGGGTTTGGGCTACACCAGTGCGAGGAGACCCATTGTTCTACTTGACCCACCGGCTGGGCCTGCTCAAACGCGAGCTGAAGTCCTTACACTTTCGAGATTACAGCCATATTTCCAGCTGAGTTAGGGAGGCACAGACCTAGTGGGCCTCCGCTTAGGCAGCTCTTAATACTTCCCCGCTCTTGCCAGATCTTGGTGTTGTAGAGTGTGACCTTGCCAGATAGTACTACTGACTGATACAGGATGAGGAGTCCTTTTATAGATAGCGATCTAGGATTCAGTGGCTTGCTCTTGGGGACCAAAACACTAGATTTTTTCACAGATCCTTGATCCATTTCCAGGTCAGAGGACAGGTACATGAGTCGCTTGATGGGACCGACACTTTTATCACAGATCAGGGAGCCTTAGGACAGATGGTGGTAGACTATTTTTAGGGTATTGTCTGCTCTCCCCCTCACTTCCTTCAATTGATGCTGCTCGTTTCTTCACTCGTCGCATTCCTGAGGATATGATTCTTCCATTGGAGAGACCAGTTTCGGATGTGGAGATACGTACTGCCTTATTCTCCATCCCAGAAGATAAGGCTCCAGGACCTGATGGATACACCTCTTTCTTTTATAAGAGGTGCTGGGACATTATCAGAGCAAATTTTAGAGCAGCAGTGCAGCATTTCTTTTCTACTTCGGCTATGCCTCGCTGGGTCAATTCTATTAGGATTACCTTGGTTCCTAAGGTGGAGAGTCCGCAGACACTTAACGACTTTCGACTGATCTTTTGCTACAATGTCCTTTATAAGTGCATCTCAAAGGTCATTGCAAATTGATTTAAAGTCGTCCTACCGGAGGTGATTGGGAGGGCTCAGATGGCTTTTGTCCCGAGGAGGCAGATTGCAGACGCTATTTTTCTGACTCAAGAGTTGATGCATGACTATCACCTTGATCGCTCGTTACCACGGTATGCTCTCAAGGTTGATATTCGCAAGGCTTTTGATACTGCCATTTGGGAGTTTATTTTATTATGTTTGTGGACCATTGGTGTTCTCAATAGCATGCTCAGATGGATTAAGGTATGTCTCAGATCTGCCCATTTTTAGGTAGCACTTAATGGATCTCTTCATGGTTATTTTGCTGCCACACAAGGGGTGCGACAGGGGGACCCCCTTTCTCCTTATTTGTTTGTCCTAGCGATGGAGGGGTTAGATGGGATTCTACGCAAGGCGACAGCATCTCTAGATTACAGCTATCATTGGCGATGTAGGCAGATTTCCCTCACTCATCTCTGTTTCACGGATGATTTGATGATTTTCAGTCGTGCATATTTCACTTCTCTTGTGATCATCCGACAGGCTCTGACATTTTTTAAGAGGGTTTCCGGGTTGGTCATAAACTCTGATAAGAGTCAAGTTTTCTTTTCAGGGATCCCCGAGATGGAGGTTTCCTCTTTAGAAAGCGCTCTTGGGATTCAGATTGGTTCCCTCCTGATCCGTTACTTGGGTGTCCCTCTTATCACGACACAACTGAGACATGCAGATTGTCTCCCTTTGGTTGAGAGGATACTTTCCTGGATTCGGCTGTGGACTTCAGCCTCTCTTACCTACGCGAGTCGACTGCAGTTGATTAGATCTGTACTCTTCTCCATACAGGTCTACTAGTCCGGTATGTTTATTCTCCCTGCTAGCATCACCCGCCGCATTGAGAGTATTCTGTCAACTTTTCTTTAGAGGAGTCCTTCACTATCACACACTGGGTCTAAGGTGGCATGGGAGTCAGTCTATCGTCCAAGGCAGGAGGGTGGACTTGGAGTTAAGAGGGTCAGAGACTGGAATAGGGCTGCCACACTTAAGTATGTGTGGCGACTATTCACAGATAGATCTTCTACATGGACCATGTGGGTACATGCAGTGTTGCTGTGGGGTTATTATTTTTGGCATATCTTAGTCCCGTCGAGCTCTTCTTGGGTTTGGAAGAAGATTCTGTTAAGCCGAGAGTGGTGTCGAGGCCTTATCGTAGCTTGTATTGGCGATGGGAGAGACACTTCGCTTTGGCAGGATTATTTGTTACCAGATCAGGGACCTTTATATGATCGATTCTCCTTCTGTGACCTCTCTACTATTGGGCTCTCTTGCAAAGCTAGGGTCTCAGAGATCATTCATGATGGGGAGTGGGTTTTTCTGGAGGGAAGCAGTGAGCTACAACAGATCTGGGACTCAGTCCGCATTCGACCACAGGTTCAGTTTTTCGATAGTTAGGTTTAGAAAGGTCACTCGTCAGGAGTCTTCTCTGTCGACTCTGCCTGGAACCTTCTCCGAACCCAACATCCAATGGACCCGATTCACCATTTACTGTGGTTCCCAGAGCACATTCCACAACACTCTTTCATCCTCTGGTTGGAATCACAGGAGCGTCTTCGGACAATGGACAGGCTCCAATTTTTCGGCGCCCTAACCTCTTCGACTTGTGTGCTTTGTGGTACTTCTACAGAGACACATGATCAGCTCTTCTTCTAGTACCGATTCTCTACCATAGTTTGAGGTTCCCTCTTAACGAAGACCCACACTACTTGGCCTTCGATCTCTTGGGTTCCTCTTCTTCAGTGGGCTAGCACTCATCTATGTCGGCGCAAGGATTACCGACACCTCCTTTAACAGTTAGTCCTCTCATCCACGGTCTATTTTCTTTGGTATGAGAGGAATAACTGCATCTTCAGTAGGCGACATCGATCCACCCACGACATTATTGAGGACATCACTGAGCTTATCCGTTCTCGGCTTCTCAGCCTTAAGACTTGTCTTCAGATACCAGTTCTTCAGCGGCATATTTGGAGGCTTTCTACATAGTTGTTTTGCTTTGTTTCATGAGTCGCCTATGGCTTTGATTTATTTTGAGAGCCGCCTATGGCTTGTTTTATATTTTGAGAGCCGTCTGTGGCTTATTTGTTCTGTTTTAAGAGTTGCCTGTGGCTATTTGTTTTACTTTGTACATAGCTTCTCTCTTGTATGAACCCTCATTTTAATTAATATATATGTTACCATCTTCAAAAAAGAAAATTTAGGATTAAGGTTTAAGATTTAGGTTTTAGGATTTAGAGTTTAGGTTTTAGGGTTTAGAGTTCAGGTTTTAGGATTTAATATTTAGTATTTAAGTTTACAGTTTCACTACAAGAAAAATTAGTTTTAGTAACTATTATTAATGGTTGCTAAAAGTAAGAAAATGGTCGTTAAAAGTTATAGCGACCAAAATTGGGTTGGTCACAGGTGGTCACTATAGGGTTGTTACTAAAAGTGCTCAGTGACGAGTTATTACGTTGGTCGTTAAAAA
>JAOSBK010000205.1:44972766-44988475 GCA_027568895.1 Erythroxylum shatona | reverse complement strand
CCAACCACTATCAATGATAATGGTAATCATTCCTTCCTCTTAACCAACCATCATAATTATAATGATAATATCCATTCCCATTCTTTACTATATTCATTCCCATTCCTATTACCATTCCCCTGTACGAACCAACCGCATTAGTCTCCAAAAGTCCAACCAAACTAAAACTATGCTGCAAAATCCAATCAAGGACTGCTCTTTGAGTATTAGAGCCATTTAGGCCCCTAATATTCCAACTTCCTATCATATGAAATCGGAGGAAGATAACAGAGAAAAAATCAACTAAGGGGGCAAACCCCTCGCTATAGCTGCCAACATTTAATGCCGAAAAAAGATGAGCATGAGGGTCTGGTGTGGTACTTGGTGGAAGATGCTCGCTAAATAGGTCAGCTATTCTGGGACCATGGCTGCTACTAAGGATAAAGAACTCTAAACTAAGCAAACAAGGCATCTGACTAGGAATAGCCCTTAAATCTAAAAAAAATAGCTTGATAAGGCATCTAGTAAAGAGTAGCCTGGCCTGCTATAGGAGAGCCCTGATCTAGCTCTAAAGACACTAGTACTCCACAAGTGGGAACCTAATCGACTCCCCGGGATATAGGACTAGTAGACTAGCCTGATGTTAAAGGAGTAACTAAGACTGTGTCCTCAACTCTGGGAAACTTTATCGGAAGCATCGCTTAGATAGGCGGAGAAGCAGCAACTGTAGGTGTAGGAGCAACCAGAGGTGTATTAGCTGCAACTTGGGGAACACACGAGTTTCCAAAAAATGGCACATGGAACATCTCTTTGGTGTCTATTCTTACTCTAATCGGATGTTAATCAATTCACCACTCAACCTGCAACATATTTTCAAGCTCATAGATGAGCTTTGAACTAGCAAAAAGCTCAACACATATCGTAGCAAATGGGAGTTAGGTTCAGGCAGAGGTGTGATGATTACACTGAAGTGGTCTCTCGATCCATTGGGCTATGAGGCTAAGGCTATGCTCAATCTATAAAGGAAATGGTAAACTATGAAATTATACCCAAACAGGCACTCTGAAGACTCTGGATTTATCAAAAACAAAGTGTGGGTGCCATTGTTATAGGACCAAGGATTTTCCTTAAAAAATCCACAGGTATTGCTCAAGAATTGGTTGTAAAGTCACCTCTGACTAAAAACAGAATAACAAAAACCCCATTGCTAATGGAGAGAACACCCTCTAGGTTGAGAGTTTGCTAAGCCTACTTAGTTAGAGTCTGCATGGTGAGAAGGGCATGATGCGCCTAGGGAAAAACCCTACTAAACAATGAATCCATTGGTGCAGACTCTCATCGATGAACTCATCTGGGATCACTACCACACCATTAGACAGCTCATAAATCATATCCGAGAATCGTAATACTAACTTCTCATCACATGAGAAATCTGAGGGTTTTTTCACATGTTTCAAATTTTTCTACCTAGTTGTCACTACTTTATTAAGTTTAGGGTCCTATATAACATTTCTATAAGAAGCAGCGGCATAAGTGGAATTATGCATAAAGGTATTCTTGTAATTAACTCCACCTTGGATAGAATTTGGATTAGCTAAAAATGTAGGGGCAATTTCAGAAGCCTCTCCCTTCTTACATATTGGAGTTATCACCAAAATTTCATTACCACGATGTTAAAGAGTGGCTAACGATTGGGCAACGAAGAAGTCGATATGCCCAGCTACGTTAGGTGGCTCACTAGAGGAGGTGCATCCTTTAGTGGCGCCTTTCCAGCATTGCAAATCGTCGATGACAACTCCAATTCCTGCCCAACAGTAGCAGCGACCATCCAAGAACCTCCATTGTTAATGGCATCTTTTCCTTTGTTGAGAGTCGGTAATGATGCTTAAAGTGGTTGTAGTGGTGATGGGGAGGGCGCTAGGACTATCGGGATTGAAATGCAGGTGGCGGCAGGTGAGAGAGTGTAACACCCCCACTACCATAAAATACGAACTGGAACTCCCTGAGGACATTCCAGTACATACCCTATAATAATGGTGTGTTAGAGCAATCATAAATCTCACTTAAACATGGCATATCATTCTTATAAAAGACATCCTCAAGAAGACACAATAATTTAAAACCAAATTTCCTTACTTCATTCCATAAATTCGAAAGTAAATACATTGTATCTTTCGAATATCTATACATGTACGTCATCATATTTTAATACAAAATATAATAAATGTAAGAGGAAATATATAAAATGTCTAACTAATCCTTTAGTCTCAATTAACTGACCTTTGAGCCATATCTTCTCCAAAAAGTACAAGAATATACTTCTTGTAGTATCTCTCAATAACTAATGTCCTCTCTCAGTCCTAAAAATCAATGTGCAATTTGGTGAGTTTTGCGAACTCAATAAGGTAACTACTGTTGATGGTTCACTCAATTCATACATCATATCAATACACGTAACATATAATTCACATCTTTGTATATACATAAAGTATCACATTTCATATTCTCATTTGGCACAAGGCAACAATGCAATTTAATCAGTTAAACATACTATTAAAATATATATGCAATGTTTGTGAGACTCACTTTCCTTTATTATTTTCGTTGTGACCGAGTGCCTTTTTACTAGCCCATATCCCTTAGTTGATACTGAGTTATATCAAATAATGTCCCATATTCCTTAGTGGATATCGAGTACATTCACAACTGAGCTGGAGGCTCTGATCACATCCTAAGCTTTAAGCTCTTTATAAGTTCTTTATATTAGCGACTCCAGTCACAACTGTCTTTATCTTTCATGCATTCATATAGTAGATGCTTCACACTCATATTCTCAGTCAATCTCATGATTTCACATTCACATTCAAATTACGTTTATCATCAGACCATAGGTCCGACATTCAACAAAAATCGTTGAGATAACGTTTATTTCTTCTCATTCACATACAAGTAGCACTTTAATATCACATTCATTCATCATAAGCCTCAGACCTTCATTGTCCAAAATCAACACAATCATTCATTCGATAATTCAAACATAATATAAAACAAACAATTAATTGAGTGAGACTGTCAAGGTTACTCATTATTTACTCCCGAAGCTATTGTCTCAAAGTTCCAACAACGTCTGGATGTTGACGTTCCGATTGCTCTTCTATATCATGCAATACATACACATATCACAATTTTCCACAATTGTATAAATGTCTATTAATACACACATATGTATATGAAATATTACAATGCATGTTCAATGACATTCCCAGGTACATTTCCTTAATACTCGTCTCAAAATCAATTAACATGATCTTTGAATCATTTTTTAACACTTAATACACTCTTTTTATGTTAATAGCTCAATCCTACTTCAATTAGGCTCATTCAATAACATTATCAAGCCTAAATATCTCATTGGACAAACATTGATAAGTCAATCAATTATAAATAAACATATCTTGGGACAAAAGGCATAACATTTTTTATAGATGTTGGATTAATGTCATTCTAGGATAGCTTCGAATTGTGAAGACCCTGAAGAGAGATTTTGCCATCTAGAGGGTCAAAATCATGAATTTTTTAAAGTGTACATTGAATGTCGGCTAAACGGACATACACAGGACTGGAACATTTTTCAGACCCGTGAAGGTTCGTTGAATGGTCTTAATGTCCGATTAACGGACATGGGTAATCGGACATGGGTGAGGCTAAGAATCTTTCTAGACTTGAGAAGGTCTATTTACCAGACCTGAAGTCTGTCTAATAGACATAGGTGAGACAAAACTCACTTAAGAGCCTTCCCAATGGTTTCTACATCTATCCTAACCTTACTTTCACTCTAAATTGCCCCAAATTCAGTTCCTCTAATGCAACATTATTTCATAACAATTCAAATACCAATTTGATCTCATTAAACTCTTTAATTTCTACTCATTTGGTTCATCACTTATAACTAATTCTCATCATTCGCAAATTCCTATCTTTCTTTTCCATAACATGTCTCAATTATATGTAACAACAATTCATATTCAAAATTCATCATCTCAAGATGATAATTTCTTCAAGTATACCTAATTTCAACTCAGCATCATATATACACAATTCATATTCCCAACTTGATCATAAACACTCAAAATAGAACACATTCTCATACACTCAAATCAGAACACAACATATACATTCATCCACCAATTTGTTGCACCCAGTTCTCAATTTCATGTGAAGTTTTGAGACTCTTAAAGAGAGAATTTAAATTTTATATCTTCATGAAAAATGCATCCATATGTCTCTATTTTAATTCAAATCAAGAATCACATCATTTGGATAACTACAAAACAAGTTATGGCTAAAATACAAAAGCATAATTAGTGAACATATTTTTGCTACATGTTCTAGCACTCCTCTTCCAATTTTCTAGATTTTACACCTAACACAACTTGTACAAAGATTATTTTTTCTATTTCATTTACTCTTTATTCCCAACTCCATTTCAACTCAACATCATTCACAAATAAATCATGATTTATATTTGATCATTAACTCAAAAACAGAACATTTGCATATACCATTCATTATCAATTTTCCGCACTCATTCTAACACCATTATGATGATCATTCTACCTCTAAAACATCTCTATAACAATTTAAGAATTTCTACTCATCATATATATACAAAAGCATGACATTTACATCTTCATCACTCACGTTCATTATATATAAAATACCATTTTATGTCACTTGACCTCTAACTATCATCATAAAAGCTTCACTAAATACTACCTATGAAGATTTACAAGTTATTTACTTGATTTAGCTGCCAATTCTTCAAACTTTTCAAGAACACCAAGAATCCCTAATTTTCCATGCATCCCACATACATCATCATGGAGATTGGAAAGTTTAGGTTTTCTTGTGGCAATGAAGAAGATAACATGAAGGAAGTAGTAATTGAAAGATGAGAGAGTTGGTTCAACGTTGGTGGAGGTGAGCGTGAATGGAGAAAATGAAAATGGAGGAGAAGAAGAAAGTAAACCGCGAAGAAGATGAAGAAAGCACAAGAAAATCGTGAGAAATAACACAAGGGTGGTCTTTTAATTAAAAGAACAATGATCTTAAGACATGGCTTGGCAAGTGACACTTATCACTTGCCACATGTCCTATTCTTATGGCTTTAAAGTAGGTTCCTTCCTTAAACTAGTCTAATTAAATCCAATTCCTACTCGAATTGTCTCTCAATTTTCAATGACACTTGCAACTAACTCCCAAAGTCATTTATCAAAATTTTCATTGACATTTGACAGTAAATTCTATTACCATTCATCATTTGTCTTGCCACTTGGCATTTTTCTAATCTATAAATACCCAAAATTTTAGGAATTTCCTAAATTTCACCAAAAATTCTAAATAAGTACATAAACTCTCTATATTAGTTTTCAACATATAAAAACCACAATACTCAATATAATCACATTTATAACTCAGTCATACTTGGGAAATGTCAATGAATGCATGTACAATCATTTTAATGTGCAAAAGTTCAATATTCGTGTGTATGTGTATGCTACATTAGGCATGAGCATGAAATGTACTTTCTAATTTCTTAATAATCTCTCATATTTACTATTCCAGCCTCAACATGGGTAACGGGATGTTATAACTTTCCCCTCCTTAAAAGAAATTTTTTCCTCAAAATTCTTACGTAATTTTTCGAATAGGTGCGAATATTGTTTCCTCTTGTACTCCTCTATTTCCTTTATTGCTTCCTCAGTTGAGTGATTACTCCAAAGGACTTTCACCAATGGAATGATTCGGTTTCTCAATTGCTTGATCTGAGATCCCACTATTTTGATGGCTCCTCAATAAAGCTTATGTTACTAGCAACCTTAATCTCTTGAGTTGGAGTCACATGTGTCGGATCTAATCAGTATCTTCAGAGCATACTCACATGAAACACATTATGTAACTGAGTCATCTCATTCAGCAAAGCTAGCTTGTATGGCAAAGATCCTATCCTCTCAATAATCTCATAAGGACCAATGTACCTAGGGCTAAACTTTCCCCTTTTACTGAATCTCGATACTCCTTTCCAAGATGACACTCTCAAGAACACTATCATCTTCATTGTATTTTATGTCCCTTGATGTTGATCCGCATAACTCTTTTATCTATCTTAAGCTGCTTTAATTCAACTTCGGATCAATTTCACCTTATCCACAATATCTTGTATCAATTATGGACCTTCAATCATTCTCAAGCCCTCTTTATCCCAATATAGAAGCGATCAACACTTTCTACCATACAATGCCTCATATAGTGCCATTCCCATACTACTGTGATAGTGGTTATTGTAAGCAAATTCTATTAGTACTATATACTGATCCTAAGCTCCTTGAAACTCCAATACACATGCTCTTAGTATATCCTCAACAGCCTTGATTGTCCTCTCACTCTGCCCATCTGTTTAAAGATGAAATGCAGTACTGAAGTTTAACTTCATACCCATAGCTGACTATAAGCTCTTCCAGAATCTCCAAGTGAATTTAGGATCCGTATCTGATACAATGGACACTGGAACCCTATGCAGTCTTACGACCTCATTCACATATCTATAGTCTAATTATTCTCTCTCACTGGTAGGAAATGGGTTGATTTAGTTAATCAATCCACTATAACCCATATAACATCATTCTCCCTCGGAGTCTTAGGCAATCCTATAATAAAGTCCATAGTGATTCGTTCTCATTTTCACTCTGGCATAGGCAATGAATGTAACTTTCTAACTGGAGCTTGATGCTCAACCTTAACCTGCTGGCATGTTATACATTTAGCAATATACTCCACTACTTGCTTCTTGATTCCAGGCTACCAAAAATGATGTTGGCATGTCATACATTTAGCAACATACTCCGCTACTTGCTTCTTGCTTCTTCATTCCAGGCCACCAAAAATGATGCTTTATAGTATTATACATCTTGGTGGTACCAAGATGCATATCATAAGTAGCCATATTAGCTTCCTTAAGAATTTCCTTCCTCAGATCATCCACATTAGGCACACACAGCCTTTGTTTCAACCATAATGTCTCATCTCTCAAATCAAACTCAGAATTCAGATTCATCCTAGCTTTCTCAACCAGTTTCACCATATTAGGATCTTCACTCTGTACTCTTCTAACTTTATCATGTAACATCGACCTTAACTTTAATATAGTGATCAATACCTCATTTTACTCCAGATTTAACTCCACATTCAAATCTTTGAAATGAATCAAGTTTGGTAACCTCAATAACTAAATATGAGCTATATTGGTATTAGACTTTCTACTTAAAGCATCATCCACCATATTAGCTTTCCTCAAATGATAAACAATCATGCAGTTATAATCCTTCAACATCTTGATCCATCTCCTCTGTCTCATATTTTTCTGACTCAGCAAATATCTCAAACTCTTATGGTCGATATAAATCTGGAATGTCTCTCTATATAAATAGTGTATCCATATCTTTAGAGCAAAGACAATTGCAACAAGTTGTAAATCATTTATCGGATAATTTATCTCGTGAGACCTTAGTTATCTCGATGCATAGGCTATCACCTTGCTATATTGCATCAATACACATCCCAATCCTTGATACGAAGCATCACTATATACTACATATCATCCAGTTCCTAATGGGATAGTTAACACCGGTGCCGTAATCAAACGATGATTCAGCTCCTCAAGGCTCTCCTGACATTTCTCCTCCCATCTGAATACTACATTCTTCCTCAGAAGTTTTGTCAGAGGGGATGAGATCAAAGAAAATCCCTCGACAAACCTTTGGTAATATCCGGCCAATCATAAGAAGTTTCAAATTTTAGACACATTCTTCAAAGCTTCCCAATTCATCATTGCCTCTATCTCCTTTGGATCTACTTGTATGCCTTGTCCAGTCACTACATGCCCCAAAAATATTACTTGATCCAGCCAAAATTTATACTAACTGAATTTAGCATACAACTATTTCTCTCTTATAATCTGCAAAATCACTCTAAGATGCTTGACATGCTCTTCTCTATTCTTCGAATATACAAAAATGTCATCAATAAAGACTATCACAAAATGATCCAGGTAGGGCTGAAATGCCTTATTCATTAAGGCCATAAATATTTTTGATGTATTAGTTAACCCAAACGGCATTATTAAGAACTCAAAATGGCCATACCTGCTCCTGAACATACTCTACGACACATCAGCCTCTACTATCTTCAACTGATAGTACACCGATCTTAAAACCAGCTTAGTGAACACCTGAGCTCCCTACAATTGATCAAGAAAATTCTCAGTTCTAGGCAACGGGTACTTGTTCTTCACTGTCACCCGATTTAGTTGCCTATAATCGATACATAACCTCAAAGTTCCATCTTTCTTCTTTATAAACAAAACTGGATCTCCCCAAGGTGAAACACTGAGTTTAATGCAACTCCTTTATAGCAACTCTTATAGCTGAGTCTTCAACTCCTTTAGTTCCTTAGGTGTCATCCTATATGGAGGAATGGATATAGGGGCAACACTTGAAAAAAAAGTCTATCATAAGCTCCGTTTCCTGATCTGGAGGTAAGCTAGATAGTTCGATGGGAAACACATCCAAGAATTTCCTAACCACAGGAATTTCTTGCACATTTTGCTCAACTCTAGTATCAATGACATGAGCCAAATAGGCCTCACATCCTCCTTGCATCAACCTCAATGTACTCACTAATGATATCAACCTAGCTGGCACTGCTTGACTAATTCATCCTAAAATCGCTCTCGGTTGATTAGAAGATTCTAATATCACCTCCTTAGTATAACAGTTCATAATAGCCCTATAAGAAGTGAGTCAATTTATGCTTAGGATAATATCTATATCCCTTAACTGTAGTATAAGCAAGTCTGCCTACAACTCTGCCTAATCAATTCGAATCAAGCATCTTTTGCAGACTTCTCCTATCATTGTAGTACTGCCTATTGGAGTACTCAACTCTAATCCATAATGTAATAGCTCTCTATCACAATGCACCCTAAATGCTAGATGCGATGCGATAAATGAATGCATAGATCCTGGATCTAGTAATGCAAATGCTTCATGATCATAAATAAGTAGCGCACCTGTAATGACATCTGGAGAACCCTATGCTTCTTATCTTGTCATGGCATAGACTTGGGCCTGAGACTACAGTTGTCCGCTTTATATCCCAATCCTGACAGAAGGACTCCTAGAGCTCACTCTGTCTCTACCACAGTTTCTCTATCCAGGCCCACTACCTCGGCTCTACTAGATCATAGCTTCACTTATAGATCCCCCTCTCATACCAAACTGAGCTCCAGTAACGATAGGACAATCTCTAATTCTATGCTCTAAAAAGTCACATCTAAACATATACTCCTAATAAAGTCCAGCACTCACCACTATGCTTCTTCCCACAGTGCTCATATAGGGGTAATTGACTCTGCATCGTACCTCTTCCACTACCAATTCGTACAAAGCCACCCCTTTGTTTGAATCCCGACTATCTTAATCTAGTCGATGATCTAAAAGCTTGATTCTGATGCTTACTGAATCTTCTACTAGAACCACTCTAAATCTCACTAGACCTCTTCATTCTAGATCTTTGCCCAGATTGTGCTTATTCCTCTCTCAATAGCTAGCAGCTCTTAACTCGGTAAAACTGCTCAGGTTTGAAATTGCTAACCTTGTTCTGATTTCGATATTCAGCCCATCCTCAAATCTCTTACACTTTTCTTCTTCGATAGAAATCAAAGTAGTAGCATACCCCATTAACTCATTGAACCGGATCTCATATTCTGCTACTGACATTCTACCCTGCTTCAGATCCAAAAACTCTTTCATCTTTCAATCAACATAGATCTTGGTCATGTAGTTCTCCCAGAAGACTCTCAAAAAGTCTTCCTACTTCAGGTTGTAAGGCCTGGTAATACTGCCTAGAACAGTCTTCCACTATTGATAAGTTGGGCCTTGCAATAAGGACACCACATAGTCAAACTTCTCGTCTAGCTCACTTAAGCATAAAGTATCACATTTCACATTCTCATTCGACACAAGGCAATAATACAATTTAATCAGTCGAACATACGTATTAAAATGTATATGCAATGTTCGTAAGACTCACTTTCCTTTATTATTATCGTTGTGACTGAGTGCCTTTTTACTAGCCCATATCCCTTAGTGGATACCGAGCTGTATCAAATAATGCCCTATATCTTTTAGTAGATACTGGGTATATTCACAACTGAGCCTGAGGCTCTGATCACAGTCTAAGCTTTAAGCTTTTTACCCTGACAACTCTGGTCATAACTGCCTTTATCTTTCATGCATTCATGTAATGGATGCTTCACATTCTCATATTCTCAGTCAATCTCATGAGTTCACATTCACATTCAAATCACGTTTATCATCGGACCCTAGGTCCAGCATTCAACAAAAATCGTTGAGATAACAGTTATTTCTTCTTATTCACATATAAGTAACACTTCAATATCACATTCATTCATCAGAAGCCTCGGACCTTCATTGTCTGAAATCAACACAATCAAATCACATTCATTCGATAATTCAAACATAATATAAAACAATCAATTAATTGAGTGAGACCATCTAGGTTACTTACTGTTTTGCTCCCGAAGCTATTGCCTCAAAATTCCAGCAATGTCTAGATGTTAACGTTCCAATTGCTCCTCTATATCATGCAATACATATACATATCACAATTTTGCATAATTGTATAAGTGTCTATTAATGTACACATATGTATATGAAATATGTACAATGTATGTTTAATGACATTCTCGGGTACATTTCCTTAATACTCAGCTCAAAATCAACTAACATGATTTGTGAATCATTCCCTAATGGACATACACAGGGTTGGGACATTTTTTAGACCTGTAAAGATCTGTTTAGTGGACTTAATGTCCGTTTAACGAACATGGGCGAGGCTAAGAGTCTTTCCAAACTTGAGAAGGTCCGTTTAGCAGATCTAAAGTCCATCTAACAGACATGGATGAGACAAAACTCACTCAAGGGCCTTCCCAATGGTTTCTACATCTATCCTAACCTTACTTTCACTCTAAATTATCCCAAATTCACTTCCTCTAATGCAACATCAATTCATAACAATTCAAATACCAATTTGATCTCATTAAACTCTCTAATCTTTACTCATTTGATTCGTCACTTGCAACTAATTCTCATCATTCACAAATTCCTATCTTTCTTTTCCATAACATATCTCACTTATATGTAACAACAATTCATATTCAAAATTCATCACCTCAAGTTGATAACTTCTTCAAGTATTACTAATTTCAACTCAACATCATCCATATACAATTCATATTCCCTACTTGATCGTAAACACTCAAAATAGAACACATTCTCATACACTCAAAGTAGAACACATCATATACATTTATCCACCAATTTGCTTCACCCAGTTCTTAATTTCATGTCAAGTTTTGAGACTTTTAAAGAAAGAATTTAAATTCGATGACTTCATGAAAAATGTAGCCATATATCTCTAATTTAATCCAAATTAAGAATCATCTCATTTGGATAACTACAAAACAAGTTATGGCTAAAACACAGAAGCATAATCAGTGAACATATTACTGCTACATTTTCCAACACTCATCTTCCAATTTTCCAAATTTTACATCTAACACAACTTGTACAAAGGTCACTTTTTCTACTTCATTTACTTTTTATTCTCAACTCAATATCATTCACAAATAAATCATGATCTATATTTGATCATTAACTCAAAAATAGAATATATGCATGTGCCATTCATTATCAATTTTCTGCACTCATTCTAACACCGTTATGATAATCATTCTACCTCTAAAACGTCTCTATAACAATTTATGAGTTTTTACTCATCATACATGTATAAAACCAAGACATTTACATCAACTATTCATCACTCATGTTCATCATACATAAAACATCATTTTATGCCATTTAACCTCTAACTATCATCATAAAAGCTTCATTAAACACTACCCATACTTGATTTAGCTTCCAATTCTTCAAACTTTTCAAGAACACCAAGAATCCCTAATTTTCCATGCATCCCACGTACATCCTCATGGAGATTGCAAGGTTTAGGTTTTCTTATGGCAATGAAGAAGATAACATGAAGGAAGTAGTAATTGAAAGATGAGAGAGTTGGTTCAACATTGGTGAAGGTGAGAGTGAACGGAGAAAATGATAATGGAGGAGAAGAAGAAAGCAAGCCATGAAGAAGATGAAGAAAGCACAAAAGAATCATGAGAAATAAGGCAAGGTGGTCCTTCAATTAAAAGAATAGTGATCTTAAGACATGTCTTGGCAAATGACACTTGTCACTTGCCACATGTCCTATTCTTATAGCTTTAAACTAGGTTCCTTCCTTTAACTAGTCTAATCAAATCTAATTCCTACTCCAATTATCTCTTAATTTTTAATGACACTTTTAATTAACTCCCAAAGTCATTTATCAAATTTCCATTGCCATTTGACAGTAAAGTCTACTAACATTTATTATTTGTCTTGCCACTTGGTATTTTTCCTAATCCAAAAATACCCAAAATTTTAGGAATTTTCTAAATTTCACCAAAATTCTGAATCAGTACATTTATTCTCCATATTAGTTTTCAGCATATAAAAATCACAATACTTAATATAATCACATTTATAACTCAATTATACCCGAAAAATGTCAACGAATGCATGTACAATCATTTTAATATGCAAAAGCTCAATATTCACGTGCATATGAACTTCATGTTAGGCATGAGCATGAAAATACACTTTCTAATTTCTTTATAATCTCTCATATTTACTATTCTAGTCTTAACATAGGTAACGAGATGTTACAGAGAGCCTTATCGAAGGTGGTAGATCCGTGGGTTATTTTGTGTTTTTCTCATTTTTTTGTTGCTCATTGAGAAAACCAATTATGGGGTTGGATAGAAAAGGGCAACTAATGAGTTAAGATATTAATGAACTTTATAAAAGAGTGATATATCAGAACAATGCTCTTATTGATCTATTAACAATAAGTCGATCTAAGCTAGGGGAATTAGTAATGTGTCAGTAGAAATTAGTACAAGAAGTCGTGGACACACTTCATGATAATAAAATCCACAAACAACCAATGTGGGACCATCATAATAAGGTTTACAAGTCATTTTTAAACGTAATTAAAGGCAAAGAGGGTAGATTTTTAGCCGATGCTCGGTAAATAGGTTGATTATTCGAGGCGGTTGGTTATTGTCATAGGTCCCACACTTTCATTATCAATTGCCTCGTGAAATGATGGATCCTTAATCTATGCAGAGTAGGTGCTCTATTTATTAATACATGATGCCCTTACGTAACTTATTGAATTATTTCCCATATAATTGGATATGTTTATCAACTTTTTTGAAAATGATAAAAAAATGTCCCTATTCAAAACAAAAAAAAATCTCCTCTGACGAGTTATAATCATTGGAATTTTGATAATAACCAAAAAAATAAAAACTTATGTAATGAGTTTATAACTAGAGTTAAAACGCTAGATAAAGGAAATGAAATTGAAAATTGAAAAAATCAAGAAATATAGTAAATAAATAAAAAGATTAAAACAAAAAATAAATAAACTAAGAGATATTATACGAATAAGACTTTATTCATTATTAAGAACTCAACGGGGCGCCCCTTCGTTTTTCTTTTTTTCTGTCTGATTTGAGGGGTCCTGTTGAGTTCGTACACTGTCATGTTTACAATTCAGTTCATCCGCTTATTATTATTACAGGGATGATCCCAATCCTGAATATGAACCATAAAAGAAAATGCCTATTATACCAATCACAGCAATACCAGTTACGGTACTTATTATCCAAAGAGGAATTCTTCCAGTAGTATCGGCCATTTATCTCACTTCCCTCCATATTTAATCAAGGGGTCATGCTAGAGACATAAACGGTCTTAGATAATTATGAGATAAATCTATCTCTTTATGTGTCGATAAAGTATGTATAGATAGGAGATCATATGAAAGGGGCTCTTCTTTTTTTAGATCTAACGAATTGAATAAATTCCCCCTAAAGATTCACATTAGAATACTGCGAGTAGATGAAAGTTACTTCATAAAAAAAAGAAGGTCAAATTTATCCAATTTCTATTTACAATTAACAATAAAATGCAACCAAATTTAGTATGAATTGTCGATCAGAACATATATGCATAGAGTTTATAGTGGGGTCTCAAAAAACAAGCAATTTTTGTTGGGCCTTTATACTTTTTTTAGGTTCATTGGGGTTTTTATTGGGTGGAATTTTGAGTTATCTTGGCAGAAATTTGATATCTTAATTTCCATCTCAGCAAATCATTTTTTTCCACAAAGGGTCGTGATGTCTTTCTATGGGATCACCGGTCTATTTATTTGCTCTTATTTGTGGTGCACAATTTCGTGGAATGTAGGAAGTGGTTATTACCGATTCGATAGAAGTGGAAGGGCATGCTATTTGTTTACATTCATTAGTTCA
This sequence comes from Erythroxylum shatona, assembly GCA_027568895.1. Lineage (NCBI taxonomy): Eukaryota > Viridiplantae > Streptophyta > Magnoliopsida > Malpighiales > Erythroxylaceae > Erythroxylum > Erythroxylum shatona. Next base: position 44,973,945 of record JAOSBK010000205.1, on the reverse strand, counting down.
TAAAGGATTCAATGTAGACTTTGATGGGGATCAAATGGCTCTTCACATGCCTTTATCATTGGAGGTTAAGGCGGAGGCTCATTTACTTATGTTTTCTTATATGAATCTCTTATCTCTAGCTATTAGAGATCTCATTTCCATACCAACTCAAGATATGTTAATTGGGCTCTATATATTAACAAGTGAGAATCATCGAGGTATTTCTACAACTAGGTATAATCTAAGTAATCGTAGAAATCATCAAAATGAAAAAAAAATGATGATAATAATAGTAAATATACAAAAGAACCCCCTTTTTTGTAATTCCTATGATGTAGTTGGAGCATATAAGCATAAATGAATCTATTTAGATAGTCTTTTGTGGCTCCAATGGCAGTTAGATCAATGAATTATTACTTTAAGAGAAGTTCCTGTCGAAGTTCACTTCAAAATCTTTGGGTACCAATCATAGATTTATGGCACTATCTGATAGTAAGGAGTATAAAAAAGAAATTTATTGTATGTACATTCAAACCATCGTTGGTCATATTTATCTTTATCGAAAAATTGAAGAAGCTATATAAGGGTTTTGCTAAGCTTACTCAGATCAATTGGTACTTAATATAATCATAAAGATCTAAGCTAAGTAATTTTATGACATCCACAGGAATTCAGATCCTTTTAGTTCAACTAGGACCATAGTTTGCAAATTTCTATGCGAAGTAAGATCGTGAAAAGTAAGTTTCCAACCATGACTTAAATCCATTGTCAGAGATGTACGCACAATAGAAAAATTATGCCAATCTGCTGAGATATGGTACGCTATAAGTGAATATTTGTGACAAGAGATGAGTCATAATTTTAGGATGACAAAACCCTTTAATATAGCCCATATAATGTCTTTTTTAGGAGCCAGGTGAAATGCATCTTAAGCATATCAATTAGTAGGTATAAGAGGATTAATATCTAATCCACGAGGACAAATGATTGATTTACCCATTCAAAACAATTTACACAAGGGTTTGTCTTTAACAAAATATATCATCTCATGCTATAGAACGTGAATAGGATTTATGTATACTACTGTACAAACATAAGATGATGGATATCTTATGTATAGACTTGTTGAGGTAGTGCCGTAGAACAAATATTTTGTGTATAATCCTGCACAATCTCAAATGTTATCAGTTTCGATACGTA
>JAOSBK010000205.1:44953600-44964381 GCA_027568895.1 Erythroxylum shatona | reverse complement strand
TAATGTTTTTTTTAGGAGCCAGGTGAAATGCATCTTAAGCATATCAATTAGTAGGTATAAGAGGATTAATGTCTAATCCACGAGGACAAATGATTGATTTACCCATTCAAAACAATTTATACAAAGGTTTGTCTTTAACAAAATATATCATCTCATGCTATAGAACGTGAATAGGATTTATGGATACTACTGTACAAACATAAGATGATGGATATCTTATGTATAGACTTGTTGAGGTAGTTCTGTAGAACAAATATTTTGTGTATAATCCTGCATAATCTCAAATGTTATCAGTTTCGATACGTAGACTAAATAATAAAATGCAAGCAAAAGTTCCTAGATTCCTAGAGATATAAAAGAGCATATATGTTATCATGCTTGAATATCCACTAGTTGAGTCTCCATTTATCCCAATAATTACATATCCGATTTGACCTATGGACAAATATGTAAGCATATGTTTCATGCTTGATTGAGTAATAACAATGAGATTCCCCACTATCATGCTCAGAATAGCTAGGATTTCCAAAAGAAGATGCCATTCATTTAATGAGAAATAAAAAGGAATATCAAAAATTCAAGTGGTTGAAGTTGAAGCAGCTACTTTTGAAGTAACAAAAAGAAAAGCAACGACTGGAGTGTGCGAGTTAGAGTCCAAAAAGATGATTTCTCACTTCTTTCTCTCATTCAAAACCATGAGAAACTTTCATCTCCCACAACACCTAAGTGATAAAAGAAAGAATAACTCATCTTCTTTCTTTTTTCATTACCTTCCTCATGTATGTATAATACCGAATCCATTCGACTTCTAAAAAGGATTATTAATCCTTAACTTTTTTAGGAACCCTCCATCAATGGTTGTGAATGATCGATTTTTCTCAATCTTTTGGACCTTTTAGTTCCATAAGAGCGAGACAGAAAGATTGAGAAATAGAACCATCTGATTGGATTCGTTCTCAAGATCATCTTAAGGTGATCCTTTTGCCAATGGATGTTCCTATTACACTCGTAATCTCTGAAGGATAAGAACCATCTATGTAGCTTCTACATCGAGAATTTAAGTATTGTATAAGTCATTAGTCTTATCTTTTTGGAGGAGCTACTTGTAATAACGAACTTTCAAAACAAATATGTTTATCATAAAGAGATTCATTGTTCTTGACCCTGCTTTGCTTAACCTTAATTGCTATTTGAACAAGAAAAAGTTATGTCTTAGTCTGAGTGGGGATAACATTTCTTGTTTGCATGTCCATAGAGTTTTGAAAATCCAAGCATCTCAGAGATAGATAGAGAGGTAAGAATTTTTTTGTTCCAACAAATACTAACTATTAAAAAAATACAATGGCTTATTTGATTCAAAAACTAAAAGGGTTGTTGAAACAACAATTAGAAGCAGGACGCTTTCCATTTCTATACTACAGTATTAAATGATGTCGAATCAATGATTCTTTATCTCATTACGTTCCTTGAAGAACTCAAATCTGTAAACACTCTAATTCTAAGCTTTATGATTATTTTAGTATTCTATCTTAATTCCACCCAATTCTTTTATCTCGACAAAAGGTTTATTTATACACAATAATCGCTTCATAGCGGGTATAGTTTAGTAATAAAAGTGCAATTCGTTTTAGTAACCCTAATAGTTAAGGGATCCCTCAAATCATATTCTGATCAAAATTTTATTTCTTAAAAGGAATAGATTTGGAAATTTTAAAAAGAAACTCATCTTGATTAAATGCATGTTGTACATGTGTTATTTTGTTCATTAGTTTCTTAATTCTTAAAACTATTACTTAATTGAGCTTAAGATCGTATCTAAGTTATTGATTAATAAGAATGTTTAGAATATATGTTTTTATTCATTTACATTTAAGAGAAAACATCACCCAATGAATGTTTGATGATGAATTGAATTTTATATCAAGGATCTATTTTAGTGTAATAACATCAGTGACCTGAAACTAAGGTTTGTCTATTAAATTTTCAGATTCAATTGCTTTTGTTAATTTTCAATTTATCTCGTAGGAATGATACCTACTTTTATCGACGGAAGTTGGTTTCTTTTGAATTTAGTTGCAGTCGACAACATTATCACATATTTTTAAAACTAATTAGACAATTTTTAGCAATGTTATGTAGAATTAACCATATCAAAGTTGACATAATTTTTCAGTACTATATATATTTTTCACCCTTGTATTTGGATTCCAAATATATCGTTAATATTCATAAGTTTTGACTTTTGATTAATGAATTTCAAATATATTGTTATTATGAATTAAATATTACACATATAATATGACAAATAATAAGGAATCATATGTAATTATAGAATATTATTTAATAAAACTTTAAATGCTTATATTCACTATAATTTAAGTTTGAAATTTTACTATACAATTAAAATTTTTTCTCCATAATATATTTTAAATAACTCCTATAATAAGTACAACATATCTTTTTTCAATAATTATTACCATAAATTTTAACTCTCTTTTTTTTTCTTTGTCTCATATGCTTCATTTTCTTCAAATTCAATTCTTATTTCATAAGCTTTATTTTCTTCTGAATCTCTTTGATTGTACTTATTTTGGCTGAGACGGTTTCAACCTCTTATTTCATAAGCTTTATTTTCTTCTGAATCTCTTTGATTGTACTTATTTTGGCTGAGACGGTTTCAACCTGCGCCAACAACATAGAAACTTACTTAATAAATTTATTAATCATTTTAATAGCACTCTTAATTAATTTGTCATTATACCACTTGAATACATAACAACATTTCAACTTAATTGCAAATAAAAACTTGTTAGAAATCTGAGGCATTGATAAAATATCGTCCTTAAATTATTGTCACCCTATAAAGTTTTTAGTTGGACGTTTAACCCCATAATAATAAATTACATAATGAATATTTGAACCTAAGGTTGTATTAGTAGATGACATATATGGGCCCGACTCAAAATTTTGGGATTTGTTACTTGAGTATGAATTCAATCAAATTTAAATGATCAAAAAATTAATCAGTATAAAATTGATTCAAAATTTTAATTTAAAATTTGAAAACAATTTCAAAATTTAAATTGCAATATGATTGAATATAGGCTCAATAAATGGGCGTAACTTGGAATTTTGAGAAAGTAGGGAGGCGAAAGGACATCAAATCATGGAATTAGCCACTGATCGGAAAAAAAAAAAAAAAGAGATTTCCCGCAGTCAGTCTATCTTTTGCTTTGAGTTGGGAACAGATCTTTCCGTTATGATTATGCCTGTTTAAATCTCATATATATATATATATACATGAGTAAAAATGCGTAGATTACATTTAATCAATAAGATTTGGAATTTAATGACGCACGTTGCAACAAGGGATTTCATGTGCTTTTGAGTTCTTCCAGAAAGATACTTCGGTGTTCGCACTGCTACTCCGTCTAGTACATTTTTCATCAACTTCTCGAGGTTTCTCTTCCTGCATAGAAGAGGAACCCCTTTCCCCTATTCTATCAGGTTTCGCTTTTAGAAATTGAGTTGAAATTTTTCTTTCGACAGCCCAGCGTTTGTCATGGGATCGAATTCGAACAAGGATGTTCCATCTGGTCGGTACTTTTAGATGTTTAATTTCATTGGCTATTCGGCTTACCGTACAGTATATAGTATGTATAGAAATCTGTCAGCCGATTAGCGGCTCCTATTGTTCATGTTTGTGTTTAGTTCATCGACTGTCTTTTAACTGTCTATCTCCGAACCCCTATTTAGCTTATGTTACCTACTATTATCGTTACCTTATGTGGTTCAATTAATCGCTCCCACTTCTTAATGATTTTTTTGTAATCGAGTAGACCGTTATTACGTTGTGCTATAACAATCTGGGATCAGTGAGATAACCGCTATTTCTATTCTCTCTTGCCTCAAGAAGACAAAACTGGATCGTCGAAAGATCCAATCTCAAAACCTGAATCATCCTCTATGGACTCGAAGTCGGGGCAGAAAGGTGATCCCCCATCTCCAGGAGCTGGATTTCCTTCCAATCCTTTTGATTTCTCGGCAATGACTGGCCTGCTTAATGTATGTTGTTTCGCTTCTTCATCTGATGATATACTATTATGTTGCTATAATTTGCTTCTCATGATTTGGACATATTATGTTAAACAGAAAGTCTTCTCAAAATCATCATGTAATTATTTTTTTGAATGCGTTAGTGTTTTAAGTGTTGGACATGTCCGTATTTACCTCAAATAAATCTAATGCTATTGACCTTAGTCATATATCTCTAGAGAAGCTTTGTTTTGATTGCTTTCAATTTCTTTATTTCTTGCTCTTTCAATTAGATCAAATTCATCCATACTGAAAGTGTTTAACATTCTTTGGATAAAGTAGTCATTGCTGACCTGATAAAAAAGAAAGAATGAAGGAGAAGGTGTTCGCTTGAACAAAAGAGAAAAAATAGTCATTGCTTTAAATGTATTTATAGATATTCCTTTTATAGGAGAATTCTAACCAATTCTGTTTTGCTTTTACATGAAAATATCTCTAACAAACTACAACTCAACAAGGCCACCTCATTATATTCTAGAATGTTGTAACAATCAAATCATTCTGAGGTGAGAAACGTTTCTGTGTTGTTGAGGCTGTAAACTTTGTTGCTGAATCAGTATTGTTGCAATTCGGTGAAGGCTTGTGTAGATTAGGTTGTTGAAACTGCATTTGTTTTTCCAATTGATTATCTTTATTAACATCCCCCTTCAAACTGAACAACGGTGAAAGCACTAAGTTCAATTTGACACAAAAATTGTGAAAAGCATGAAAGGATAGAGGTTTAGTGAAGATATTGACAATTTGGTTTTCCGAAGGGATATATTGCGGTTGAATATCTCCTGCAATAACCTTTTCTCGCACAAAGTGAACATCAATTTCGATGTGCTTTGTGCGAGCATGGAAAACTGGGTTAGTTGCTAGAGATATGGCATTAACATTGTCACACCAAAGCACTGTTGGAAGAGAGGGAGTGAGTCCCAGCTCAGAGAAGAGATATTTGATCCACAGAACTTATAGTGGTTGCAGCATCCATGGAGCGGTACTCGGCCTCTGTGCTTGAGCGAGCCACCACTGATTGTTTCTTGGAGCTCCAAGTGATTAGATTATGTCCTAGGAAGAGACAATAACCCGAGGTACTTCGCCTATCATTGGGGCAACTTGCCCAATCTGCATCACCGTAGAGAGTCAAATTGAGAGAGGATTTGGTGAAGGTTAGACCTTGATGCAATGTCCCTTGTAAGTAGTGTAGTATACGTTTGCAGGTAGCCCAGTGGGCTTGGATAGGCTGAACCAAAAATTGACTAAGTCTGTTGACAGTGAAGGCTATATTTGGCCTAGTGTTGACAAGATACTGTAAAGAACCAATGGTGCTTCGAAACAAGGCAGGGTTGTCAAATAAAGGAGAGTCTGAAAGTAGGAGTTTTGTACCAGTGCCTATTGGTGTAGGGCTACGTTTGCAGGACTCCATGTTTGTCTTTTTAAGGAGATCAAGAATATATTTGGTTTGGCTTAAATAGAGACCAGAGGTGTCTTGATAGACTTCAAAGCCAAAAAATAACTAATCTCACTAAGATCTTTAAGAGCAAAAGTGTAGTTTAGTTTAGAAATCAAATTGCATATTGTAGGTTGATCATTCCCAGTAATGAGAATGACATCTATATAAACAAGTAAATAGACCACAATACCTACTGTATTTTGAATGTAGAGACTGGCATCAGAAATGGAGTTAATGAATCCCTAGGACAATAGAGCTTGTTGAAGTTTGTTGTACCAAGATCTTGGGGCCTGCTTAAGACTGTAGATAGCTTTATTGAGACGACAAACATGATGAGGATACTGAGGGTCTACAAAATTTGGAGGTTGAGACATATAGATAGTTTCAGTGAGGTCTCCATTTAAAAAGGCATTGTTGATATCAACCTGCCTTATGGACCAATTTAATTTAACCACCATAGAAAAGATAACCTGTATGGTTGAAGCTTTTATAGCAGGCCTAAAAGTATCTTCAAAATCAATGCCAGGGGTTTGGTGAAACCCCTTGGCAACAAAGCGAGCCTTGTATTTCAAGACGCTGCCATCAGGTCTGTATTTGATGCGAAAGATCCATTTTGAACCAGTGACGTTATAGGTAGGAGAGGGTGGGACAAGAGTCCAGGTGTTGTTTGTTTTCATGGCAGAGAGTTCTTCTTGCATGGCAGCAACCCATTTCGGGTATGAGATTGCTTGCTTGAAAGTTGAGGTTCTATGTTTGCTGTGGAGAGATAAAGTTTAGGTTTGAAAATACCATACTGTGACTGAGTAGTAGGATGGGTTCTAAGTATAGGCAGATGAAGATGACTAGTCTGGTCTTGATATGAGAGAGGTGTAGGTAGTATGGGAGATGGGCTAGTAAATGTGTCAGGTTGCATGTTATAGATGAACTGGGTATGGGAGTGGAAGTTTGCATGTCTGTATTCGGAACTAATGTACTGGCTGGCAGAAGATTGATGATAGGTTTTGGAAAGGCAGTAGGTTGAGTCTGGTGAGTTGTTTTTGGGAAAAGTTCAGTAAAAGGAAATTGGGATTCATTAAATAAAGCATTCCTCATAATAAATACCCGACTTGTATTGTCTATGCATTTATAGCCCTTGTGTTGTGAGCCAAGACCCAAAAATAAGCACTTCTTCGAATGAAAATCGAACTTCTGGGTTGAGTAGTTTTTGAGGTAAGGAAAAACAAAGCAACCAAAAACTCTCAGGAACTTGCAATCTGGGGTGTGATGAAAGAGGACCTCATAAGGAGGTCTGAAGTTGATGGCAAAAGGAGGAGTTAAATTTTGAATGTGTTGCATAGTCAAAGGCTTTTTGCCAAAATTGCAAAGGTAGATGTGCGTGAGCCAACATGGTTAGGCCTGCTTCAACAACAATTCTATGTTCATTTTTGGTACCCCATTTTGTTGATGGGTGTACGGACAAGAAAATTTGAGTTGAATACCCTACTGAGAGAGATATGTCTGCAAATGTTTGTATTCAGCTCCCATGTCAGACTGAAAAATTTTAATTTTGCAATCTAGTTGATTTTCAACCTGCAACTTAAACCTTAGAAACGTGTCATAGAGTTCAGATTTTAGTTTTAGTGGATAGATCCATGAAAACCTAGAGTAGGCATCGACAAAAATTACATAGTATCGTGACCCAGCTGATGACAAAACAGCTGAAAAGTTTGGTCATAGCGCTTGTAGCACAGCCAGGTTGCATGATTCGGTTTTGAACAGATTTGGTAGAATACTCGATTTCCTGTTCTACCAGTTCTTCCTCCTCTGTTCCTGCCACGAGGTGCTCCCCTAAAACCTCCTCTATAGTTTCTGTGTTGGTTAGTATTGGTGACTAAATGAGCTTGACTGCCTGCAACTTGAGTGATAAAGTTTGGAGTAGAGATTGAGACATTTGCGCTTGCATTTAAATGAGCTACACGTTGCTCATGTATCATCAGTTGAAACTTGGCATCTTCAAATGTGATAGTCTCTAGTTGAGAGTGGATTAAGACCACAACTGGATCAAAATCATGGCCTAATCCTCCTGTGAGAGACATGATAAGATTCTTATTTTTCAAATCATTACCAGCAGCTTTAAGTGAGTCTCCAATGCCCTTGATTTTCATAGCAAAATCGTTGTTAGAGTCAGCTCCCTTGTGCATAGTTTGAAGTTGTTACTGTAACTGGGCTATTTTTGCAATGGACTGTTGGCTGAAGGTTTTGGCAAGACATTGCCATATTTCTAAAGCAAAGGAGCAGTGTGTAACTTGACCTATCAAGTTTTCATTTATGGTAGATATCAGCGAGCTCATAAGAAGCTGGTCTGATTTTTTCCATGTATTATACTCGGGATTTGGAACAAGAGTACCTGAGATGTCTGTGAACTTAGATGGGATGGGTGATTTTGGGTTAATGTAGGTGTCCAGATCTAGAGCCCGAACTATGGGAAGGATTTGAGTTTTCCAATATAGGTAATTTGAGTGGTCTAGTTTGATAGGGCTGAAGTTAAGAGTTTTAGCAAGAGAGGAGAAGTCCATGGTGGTTTTGTTTGAAGGATTTGATGACGAAGAAGGTGTTAATTTCTGGTTGGTAGAACCATCGTTGTTAGACATGCTGCTCTGATACCATGAAAGCGTTTAACATTCTTTGGATAAAGTAGTCATTGTTGACTTGATAAAAAGAAAGAATGAAGGAGAAGGTGTTCGTTTGAACAAAAGAGAAAAAGCAGTCATTGCTTTAAATGTATTTACAGATATTCCTTTTATAGGAGAATTCTAACCAATTCCGTTTTGCTTTTACATGAAAATATCTCTAGCAAACTACAACTCAGCAAGGCCACCTCATCATATTCTAGAATGTTGTAACAACCTAATCATTATGAGGTGAGAAACATTTCTGTGTTGTTGAGGCTGTAAACTTTGTTGCTAAACCAGTATTGTTGCAATTCGGTGAAGGCTTGTGTAGATTAGGTTATTGAACCTGCATTTGATTTTCCAATTGATTATCTTTATTAACACATATGACCTAGTTGCGGATTAGAAATAAATGGTACAAAACATTTTGCATGAACTGTAGAAAAGGGTACTTGTTGTGCCATAGTTAATAATTTCTTTCTTCTTTATAATCTTCAATTCATTTTTTGGTTGTGAATGCTTGACTTTGATGTGTCTTGATCAAATTGCATCATGTCCTCGAATGGGCTGGTTTACACTAGTGTCAATATGGTGATTGCTTTATGAATGTTGATTAGATTGTGACCAAAGAATTGTTTGACAAAAGTTAGAATGTCTGGTTACAGATTTTGAGTTATGTTTATCTTAAAGTTAGTATCTATGGACAAGAATTACAGAGATTTGTATCAAATGTGAAAGGTTTAAACTATAGCATAGATGAAGTATGTTGCATATATATCTCCTCACGTGGCTTTTATAATTGTAAATGAGCTTCAAAATTTTGTCCATTGAGATCTAGAATTTTTATATAGGACCCTAGCATCAAGGAATTGGCTGAGCAAATAGCAAAAGATCCCTCATTTAACCAAATGGCGAACCAACTGCAAAAAAATCTTCAAGCTGCATCAGTTGAAGATGGCATCCCTGAATTTGATACCCAACAATACTATTCCACCATGCAACAGGTTATGCAGAATCCTCAATTTATGACTATGGCTGAACGCCTTGGAAGTGCCTTGATGCAGGTATATTTGGTGGTTGACTTTGCCTGATCAACATTTTATATTCTATATTATGTGTGCTTATGTTAATTTATGTTCCTTTCACATCCTAGCGTGTGGGGTTGGTTCTATTGGTTACAATTTCTTAAATTTTTCTATCTAGGAGAAGGTTTAATGCAGGAGCATATTGAGCATATCCCTAATTGGTAGTTTTATGTCTTCTTACTTAATTTTTACAATGGTTTCCTATTTGGTTAGGTTTCTTTTTCAATAAGATATTGCTTGTTTTTCTCATTACTAATAGGAATTCTTCTAGGAGTTCTATTTCTTGTTATGGATTAAATTTCTTATAAGACTAGTGTAAAAGAGAGCTTGGTTATAGAAATACAACTATCTTCTTGTTGTAATTTTACTATTGACGAAGATTCTATTATAAAGCAACTGTTCTAGCCATAGTAAACTTTATTCTTGCCTTCATATTACTCTCGCTGCATCAAGTGGATGGCAAGTGACTACAAGTTTCGTCAAATTTCAAAAATCTCAAGGTTGAATAATAGAGTAGGAAAACCCTTTTCCTAAAATTAGACCTAATAATTGAGTTGCACGAGGTGAAATTAGAGAATGGTTATTGCTGCCCTTGACTTAAGCTATGTTTGGCTGGGGGTTTATTAATAGAATGAAATGAAATGTAATATTATTCTATCCTTTGAGTGAGGAGTTTATAATGAAATGAGATAGAAGAATAGAGTTTCATATTACATTTCATTCCATCCTAAATAGTAAAAATGGAAAACCTCCGATTTGGGGGGTTTAGGATGGAATATAAAATGATAAACTTTTTACTGTATTACATTATAAACCCTTCTTCCAAACAACATTTCACTATATTACATTATGAACCCTCCCATCCTCTCAAATAATAATTTTCTAATATTACATCCATTTACATTCCATTTAATTATAAACCATTTCATTTCATTCCATTCCATTAAAAACTTTACGTTCAAACAAACATAGCCTTATACACAGGGAGAGTCAAGGTTGAAGTTGTTGATTTTCATGATGGATTTCATACAGAAGATTATTTAGATTAGGTTGCTAGTTTGGAGCATTAAATCAAATGTAAACTTATGCTTAACATAAAAAATTGTTGTTTATCGAGAATTGAAGGGTATTTCATTTTAATGATGGAAGAAAGTTGAAGAGCAACATTTATGACAAAAATCGAGAATCAACACTTCAGACCACATGAAAACAAAGCTATAAAACACTGAAATACATGTTTTACAACATGGTGCTAAGAAACTTTTATGTGGTAACAATTAACAAGGAAATTAGAAATTTGATATACTTATCAAACAAGTAAAGAAATTACCAAGGTGCTGTCATAACCAAGAAATTCAGAAGTGAAACAATCAATGTTGGAAGGGGCAATAAAGGCAATGTTATAGGATCTTACTATTGTTAAAGTAATTAAATATTATTTCAGAATATTCTCCCTATCAAGACAGTTATTAAAGATAGTTATTATTTTAGTAACTGTAAATAGTTATTATCAAA
>JAOSBK010000205.1:44904555-44937780 GCA_027568895.1 Erythroxylum shatona | reverse complement strand
GATGCTTGAACCACAAACCACTGTTGAAAGTTCAAGTATGGTGGCTAATAGCAACAACAAAACAACTGCCAACATGGAGCATGGAACAACAGTTGAAGGCCAGCAAAAAAATCAAAATCGTGACAACTTATGGTGCTCTTACTGCAAAAAGTCACGTCACACTCGTGAGACATGCTGGAAACTACATGGAAAGCCTCCGAGCAGGGAATGGAGCAAGAGAGTTGGACCACCAAGGAACAATGCGCAAGTCCATATTGCTACAACACCACCAACTGACCCATTACCAGAACAAAACAGTCTCAGCCAAGGTGAAATTGAGAGGTTGAGATCACTTATCAATAGTCTTCACAAATCTGAAAAATCTTCAGGTATTTGTTCTTTGGCACATTCAGGTGAGTTTTCATTTTCTATTGGATTAAATGTCTCAGAAACAACCTTTACCAACTCTTGGGTCATGGATTCCGGAGCAACAGATCATATGACACACTCATCCAATATTTTCTCAACCTATACCCCATGTCCAAGCAATCGAAAAATTGTCATTGCTGATGGTTCTCTAACCACTGTAGCAGGTTTAGGAAATATCAAAATAAGTCCTTCATTGACTTTGAAAAATGTTCTTCATGTTCCTAGATTATCCACAAACTTGGTCTCTGTTCAAAAACTCACCCAAGATTTATGTTGTAATGTGATTTTTCATAGCAGTTACTGTCTATTTCAGGACAAGGATTCGGGGAAGACGATTGGGCATGCTAGAGAAAAGAATGGCCTTTACTATCTTGAAGCACCAAATCAATTGAATATGATCAGGGACTGGTCACCTACTTCATTCATCACAGAGTCAGTTTTATCTAACAAGCAAAAAGTTCTTCTTCATCATTATCGCCTTGGACACCCATCTTTTAGAATTATTCAGATTATGTTTCCGTCAATGTTTAAGGGTTTAGATGTTGGAAATTTCCAATGTGAGGTATGTGAACTTGCTAAACACAAGCGTGTACCTTTTCCAATCACTTATAAAAGAAGTTCTGTTCCTTTCTACCTTGTTCACAGTGACATTTGGGGTCCATCTTCTGTTTCTAATGTTTCTGGAGCAAGGTGGTTTGTTTCTTTTATAGATGATTGCACCCGTGTTACTTGGATTTTTCTACTCAAGAATAAATCTGATGTAAGTACAGTTGTCCCAAACTTTTGCTCTATGATTAAAAATCAGTTTGGCATCAATATCAAGAGGTTTAGGTCAGATAATGCAAGAGATTTTTTTAACCAAACTCTTACTTCATTTTTCCAACAAGAAGGGATAGTACATGAGTCATCTTGTGTTTATACTCCACAACAAAATGGAGTGGCAGAGAGGAAAAACGGTCAACTTCTTGAAAAAACCAGAGCCTTGTTGTTTCACAATAATGTGCCTAAGAATTATTGGGGAGAAGCAATCCTTACTGCAACTCACCTAATCAATCGACTGCCTTCAAGAGTTTTGGATTTCAAGAGTCCTTTAGACATCCTTTCAACTTTCTATCCTAACCTAAACACTACAAATAATCTTGCATCAAGGATCTTTGGGTGTGTGTCATTTGTCCATGTTCATAGTCAAAATAGGGGAAAGCTAGATCCTAGAGCTGTAAAATGTGTCTTTGTGGGTTATTCTTCAACTCAGAAAGGATATAAATGTTATCATCCTCCATCCAAGAAATTTTATGTCTCAAGGGATGTAACATTTCATGAAGAAGAGTCTTATTTTCCTATTCCTTATCTTCAGGGGGAGAATTCAGCTATTGAAGATAAGGAAGATTTTTTACTTGATTTAGCATCAGGGTCTGTTCCTTCCTTTAAAATTTCAGAATCTGAACCTTCCTTTAAAATTTCAGAATCTGAACCTTGTTCATCTCTACCAAAATCTATCCATGAAACACAACTAAATGAACCTGAAGCCGAAACAGAAAAAAATCTTTCCGTTGATGACAATGAAGAACAGGTTGATACTATCCCTGAGATTGTGCAATTTGACAAGGTGTTCACAAGGAGGAAGAAGGTTACTTCTAATTCTACAGCAGACCAAATGTCCGACCCAAATCCTTTGAATGAGGTAACAATTTCTAACCCTTCATTACAAGATAAATCTGAATCTCAAGTTCATAATGACCAAGATCTTCCAATTGCCATCCGTAAAGGAAGTAGAGAATGCACAAAAAAACCATTATACCCTCTTGCACATTTTTTGTCCTTTGAAAACTTTTCACCAGCCCATAGAGCATTTCTTGTAAGCCTAAATACCATCAGTATTCCTACCACCTTATCTGAGGCTTTGTCTAATGAAAAATGGAAACAAGCTATGAATGTGGAAATGGAGGCATTAGAGAAGAACAAAACTTGGGAGTTGGTGAAGTTACCACCAGGAAAGAAACCAGTGGGTTGCAAGTGGGTGTATACAGTGAAATATAGGGCAGATGGATCCATTGAGAGGTATAAGGCACGGTTAGTGGCCAAGGGATATACCCAAACTTATGGCATTGATTACTTGGAGACTTTTGCTCCTGTTGCAAAAATGAACACGGTTAGAATTTTGTTATCTTTGGCAGCTAATTATGGTTGGGATTTGCAGCAATTTGATGTCAAGAATGCTTTCTTACACGGTGAACTAGAGGAAGAAATTTATATGCAAATTCCACCAGGTTATGAAAAGAACTTGGGTGCTGAATTTGTGTGTAAATTAGAAAAGGCATTGTATGGCCTTAAGCAATCACCAAGAGCATGGTTTGGGAGATTTGCTAGAGTTATGATGACTTTAGGATACAAACAGAGCCAAGGAGATCATACCCTGTTTATCAAACAATCTTCTTCTGGAAAAATTACAGTTCTTCTAGTGTATGTTGATGATATAATAGTGACAGGAGATGATGTTATGGAGAAAGAAGTTTTGAGCCAACATTTGGCTAAGGAGTTTGAGATTAAAACACTAGGGAGACTGAAATATTTTCTAGGAATTGAGGTAGCTCATTCTAAACAGGGAATTTTTATCTCTCAACAGAAGTATGTAACAGACCTTCTGAAGGATACTGGTAAGCTTGCATGTGCACCAGCAAGTACACCCATAGATCCTAATCTTAAACTTGGAAAAGCAGAAGAGGATGTCCCAATAAACAGAGAAATGTATCAGCGCCTTGTGGGAAGACTCATTTATCTGTCTCACACACGACCAGATATCGCATATGCTGTAAGTGTGATTAGTCAGTTCATGCATAGCCCGAAGGAAGTTCATTTGCAAGCAGCCCACAGGGTATTACATTATCTTAAAGGAGCACCAGGAAAAGGTATTTTGTTTAGAAGAAGTAGAAGTATGATGATTGAGGCATATACTGATGCTGATTATGCTGGATCAATCGTTGATAGAAGATCAACATCAGGATACTGCACATTTCTTGGTGGGAATTTGGTAACTTGGAGAAGTAAAAAGCAAAATGTGGTAGCTCGATCTAGTGCAGAGGCAGAATTCAGAGCAATGGCTCAAGGTGTTTGTGAGTTACTTTGGTTGAAGATTATTCTTGAAGATTTGAAGATAAAGTGGGATGGCCCAATGAGACTCTATTGTGACAACAAATCTGCAATCAGCATCGCCCACAACCCAGTACAACATGATAGGACAAAACATATTGAGGTTGACAGGCACTTCATCAAAGAAAAGTTAGAGAGTGGGCTGATTTGTACACCTTATGTTCCTACACATGATCAACTTGCTGATGTTCTAACTAAAGGGTTGAATAGTTCTACATTTCAGACCATTGTATCCAAGCTGGGAATGGAGAATACCTATTCACCAGCTTGAGGGGGAGTGTGGTCAAACATCACCTAAAGTCAGTAATGGCAGAATTGTACATCACCTAAAGTCAGTAATGGCAGAATTGTCTGACTAAGTATAGCTGCTATGGTTGACATAATTATAGGAGTAAATTGAGGCATAATTTTAGGAGTAGACTAAGGCATAATTTTAGGGACAGTATTACCTTATTTTGCCCTCTCTTCTTTGTATAAATATGTATGCACAGCTAGTGTATTAAGAATATAACACAGAATCAATAAAACACAACTCATTTCAAATCTCCACAGGAACACATGGAGGCGGTGTTTAGAATCCTGAAGTACTTAAAAATGACACCTAGAAAGGGGTTGTTCTTTAACAAAGCGGTAGTAAGGAGTATTGAAGTTTTCACATATGCTGAATGGGTCGAATCTGTAACTGATAAAAGGTCCACAATAGGCTATTGCACCTTTGTATGGGGCAACTTAGTTACTTGGAGGAGTAAGAAGCAGTGCTGAAGCAGAGTATAGAGCTTTGGCACTAGGAATATGTGAAGGAATATGGATCAAGAGGCTCCTACCAGAACTACAAATCACAATAGAGCCTTAAATGAAAGTGTAGTGTGATAACATGGCCACAATAGGGATTGCAAAGAACCCTATACATCACGATAGAACCTAGCATATGGAGATATATCGTCATTTCATCAAAGAGAAAGTGGAATCTGGATTAATTGATCTTGCCTATGTGCCCACCAGCAGTCAAGTTACAGATGTTTTTACCAAGGCACTTGCAAGATTTAGATTTGAAGAAGTTAGTTGCAAACTGGGAATGATCAATATCTATTCACCAGCTTGAGGGGGAGTGTCGGTGGGATATTATGACTAATATTCCTCTCAAGATATTATACAGCTGTAACTAGATTATATTGAGATATAGATAGGCTGTATATAGTTAATATAGAATAAGTTCGAAATCCCTTAATCTAAGGGATTAGATTAGATTAGATAGATCTGGATAACTTTCTAGATTTAAACTTTTACCTACAATAGCCTATATGTGGCTGTATACTTTCTATTCAAGATATAGTTCCCCACTTTGTTCACTCTCATCATTGCAATTGTCTACAATCAAGTTGCACACCTTACAACAGTGCAGAAAGATCTAAAAATGGTTATCCTTTATTGTGGCTCTCGGTTTTAGATGAACAAAGTATCTTTCTTACCACTAGACTAACTCTGTCCTCGGCAACTTCTTCAACAAACTCCTCTTCTTCTTCTCCCTCTTCTTGAAGCTCTTCCAAATCTTCTTCACTTTTATTAAGATAGTCTCCTCTTTTGACATCATTGATCATCTTTCTCTCAGGACAATTACTAGAGATATGCCCATGCTTCTGGCATTTATAACATGTCTATTTTTGGTGGTACATAAGGTTGGAACCCTTAGGAACGCATCTACTATTGCTGCTACTGCTTCCACCTCCTTCAAAAGGCTTCCTTTTGTCCACTTGTAGATCTTTAGGGCCATTGTCGATTTTCAATGTTTCAGTTAATGCTTTCCCCTTTCATACCACTTCATTTGGAATTTGTTAAGTTGTTCTCCTAGGGTATTCAAACCTCTTAGGTGCCTTTTTCATCTTTTCAGCTTTCAATGCCAATTGGTAGGCCTCCTCTATGTTCCAAGTAGTGTGCATTCCTAGCCTTTCACTTGTGGATGATCTTAATCCTCTAAGATACCTTGAAACTTGCTACAGGTCGGATTCTTCAAGATTATTGCGTGTGGCCAGCCTTAAGAACTCTGAATGATACTCCTCCACACTCCTAGAACCTTGGGCACAACTTTGAAAAAGATCAAATAAGTGCAGCTCATAATTAGAGGGTAAAAATCTAAGGAAAAAGGCTTGTTTCAATTTCCTCCAAGATCTGATTAGTGGTTTTCCATTAGCCTCTTCTTGGTTGGTCTTGGTCTAGAATTTCTTCATCCAAACTATCTTCCATAAGAGGCATCTGATTCTGACTTTGAGTTCTATTTTCTACATTCCTTGGAAGATCAGGTCTACCATTAGGTTGGGGTTGAGGTAAACCTCTGCCTTGAGCTCCATTGGTATTCCTCCATTATTTGCTTGATTAAGAGCCATAATGATTAGAAGTTGATCCATAAGAGTCGCTAATCCATTAATAGCCTCCAAAACTTTTTTCAAATTTCCAGTTATCTCCTTGATCAGCCATTTATACTAGGTGGTCAAAACTGAAAACGTTTAGTTTGCCTTTTCTAGGTGTTGGGTGAATTTTTTGGAATTTTTTTTGGGTGAAATTTTTGGGTTGGTAGGGTTGGAAGATGAGCTGGAGGGTGTGGGACAGAAACAAAATTGAGGCAAGGCACCAAGAAAGAAATCTAAGAAAAACTGGATTTAAATCTCTGATACTAACTGACACAGTGGAAGTAGTTAAGTAGAGATTTTAGGTTAATATCTGAACCAAATCCAAGCATAAAACTTAGTATTTAATCAACAAGAGAAAGATAGTTTCTCCAAGGAAAATTTCCTGCATAAGCTTTTATTAAAGACTTTTTTTTTGGGTCTCCCAAAACATTTGTTAACCCTCCCGTTTATACCCCTAAAGTGGCACATGAGAGTCCTAATTCTAGTGTGAAAAGGACTGATTGAAATACTTCTCTAAAGCTAACTTATTTCCTTTTCTTGTTGAACAAGAAAACCTGCCTAATTAGGAAAATTAAAATAAAATAAAACAAAAACAAATCCCAATGGGAATATGACAACATAACCAAATCCTAATAGATCGAGGACAACATAAACAAATCCTTACGGGTTCAATCCTTTATTAAATTCCCAATCTTCATTCCACCAAATTAGGACTTGTAGTTGACTAATCCTTTCTCTTTTATTTCTTCTATATGCTTTAAGTTCTTTTGCATTAAAAGTATTTTAAAAGTCAATAGTAAATGACTTGGTTATATTATGACATGGTTATATTCTCGCAGACTCGAACCACAACAGAAGTGGCAATAGACCAACTCTGATCATCATTTCTTTTCTTGCTATGGTTTGCACAAAGTGCTTAAAAGTTCATGATTACTTGGAACCTAATATTTTAACGTTTAAAATTTCCTAGGATATGCAGTGTATACGCTAGGAAACAAAGCAAAATGAAGAAAAAATAGTTCTAGAACTAACTGAATTGCAAATATGGGAATTGATTCTTTTTATTGGATTTTGGTTCCCTGTAGAAACAGAACTGGAAAAACTGTTTTGTGACAAACATTTACCCGCATGAAACTTGAAGTGAGATCTCAAGGTGAATGTTGGTCTTCCATCTTGCTGGAAGATGCACAGCTAGTTGATTGATCCACAAGGCAGAATAACACTCTTGCTGATGGGCTTCTGAGCTGTAGTTGAGCGAATTTCTTTTGTTTGGCTGATGTTAAGAAAATGTGCTTGATTTTTTTTTCCAGGTGAAATGTGCTCAAATCCTGCTTGAGGCTGGGGCGACCATTGATGCACTGGATAAAAATAAGAATACTGCGCTTCACTATGCAGCAGGATATGGAAGAAAGGATTGTGTTGCCCTTCTTCTTGAAAATGGCACCGCCGTGTAAGTAGTTTAAAAAAGTGATATTTTCTTCTGGCTTCACATTAACCAATTTTGTGTTTGGGATATTATGGTGCAGTACACTTCAGAACATGGATGGTAAGACTCCAATTGATGTTGCAAAGTTGAACAACCAGCATGAAGTTCTGAAATTGCTTGAAAAGGATGCCTTCCTTTAATAAGTTGGGTTACGGAATGCTATTTGTTTGTGATTGGTTTTATGGAATCTCCCTTAATGTGGGAATGTCATGGGAATGTTCCAGTACTAGTTATTCTTTGTTTTACCATTTCCAAAATGTAACTTATTGTGTTAATAATGTTCCCCTTCGGCTCCAAGTATAAGACGGTTGCAGACGCCTGCCTCTTGATCAAACCTGAAAAGATAAAATGTGATGCACAGCTATGGTCTGGTACTTGGAACGAACACGTGTGAGAGATACTCAGAATATTAGAATTATAGTCCCCGACACTCAAAATTTTCATTGCCAAAAACATCTCTCAATTGGCTACTTGGATCAGGTCTGGAGAGGTGACAAAGTGTTCGAGTCCGGTCCAGTTTGAATCGACAAGCAAAAGCCTGAAAAATGATAAGATGATGTCGATCCGCACTGAAAGATTGGATAAGATAAAATAGTGATAAATGGGGAGACACTGCTATAGTAGACAGACAAGCATTGCGTTGCATGGTGTGTTAGGGAGGGAATATAAGGAAATGGATTATGGATCATGAGACAGATGAAATAGAGAATTGAATTGAGCTTAGAGTTACGATACATATGGATATGATGATTAGAATGTTGCCCTTTCCTTCTCGTTCTTCTTCTAGTTGTAGTCGTCATCATCATCACAGGCTTGCTTTCTGCCACTCTACCAACAGTATCCTGTCATCTTCAGTTTCATACAAATGGAACGCAGTTTCCTTCTCGTCATCGCTCTTTTTTCCTATGGATAATATGATTCTCGGTCCAACTATTACTAATATACCACTTGCCTTGCCCCACGAAAGAAATCAGGAGACTGAGGAACAGCTTGAAGGTTCAGATGATGGGGGTTTTAGTAGTGGTGTTAATGGCGGCAAGTGGGGAAGTATCGTACCATCGTGCTTCGTAGGCGTCCTCACGGGCGTTTCAGTGGTACTCTTCAATAATGGAGTCCATCAGATACGCGACTTCTTCTGGGATGGAATTCCCTATGGAATTGGAGGGGCGTCCACTTGGTTAAGGGACGGAACCCTCGGCCTCGGCTCTAGTTGGACCACTCGAGTCATCTTGGTGCCCGCTTGTGGTGGCTTCATTGTTAGCCTTTTGAAAGCAATTCAAAATGCTCTTGCTCAGTCCGACTACAACAAGCCTCCGTCTCTTCTTCAACCTTTGATAAAAGCAATGGCTGCCTGTTTCACCCTGGGCACTGGGAATTCTCTGGGGCCTGAAGGTCCTAGCGTCGAGATTGGTTCATCCATTGCCAAGGCAGTGTCTTCCCTCTCTCTCTTTCGTCTTCCGAGTTCCCAGTCTAAGCTTTCTCTTTTGGCTGCTGGCTCCGCTGCTGGCCTCTCTTCTGGTTTTTTTCATCTTTCTTTTTTTTTTCCCTACCATTATCAACAATTCTACTCATCTGCTTACTTATTACGTTGTGTATATCTATGCTATGCTTCTCACCCCTTTCTCATCTCTCAGGATTCAATGCTGCTGTTGCCGGTTGTTTCTTCGCTGTAGAGTCAGTTCTGTGGCCATCTCCATCAGATTTTTCCATGTCAATTACCAACACCACTTCTATGGTTATAATAAGCGCTGTGATTGCTTCTGTTGTATCAGAAGTTGGACTTGGTTCTGAGCCTGCCTTTACGGTACCAGACTATGATTTTCGCTCTCCTGGGGGTAAAACTCTCATGTCTTTTGTTCTTCTCCATCTTCTGTTACCTCACCTTCATCTTCACAGGTCCTCGTTCACTTTTTCAAAGTTATGCCCTGTGGACCTGATCAGAAATGTGTTCTTATGCAAGTCAACGATTCTCTCTTCTATCATTTCTGATCACGCTGTCCTCCATCTAATATGTTGTGATTTAAAAACATTCTCCAAACCTACGCAAAGGCCACTATATGCCATTCTGCCTTCCCACAAAATTTTGAAAAGGTGGTAGCTTTCAGTCAAATTTTCCCCACTTCTACCTGTTAGTGTCATTGTCATGGCAACTATGGTTAAGATTATTGCTGCACTCATTTGTAGCATTCCCATGGAGAGCATTTTTGTTGGTTCAAAGTGTCAACTTTCCATGATGAAGGTCAATGCATGTTCTAAATATCAACTGTGCATGGAAATGTTGATTAGATGTGCTATCTGGAACTGAATAATTTATTTGGGACAAACAGTAGCTAACCAACTTTATGTTTAGAGATACCAAATATCCATGTCCTAAATATAATGATGAGATTTGATTTTACCGTTAAAGAAGTTCCTTTTCAATTTCAGAGCTGCCATTGTATCTATTGCTGGGCATCATATGTGGCTTGGTTTCGCTGACCCTGTCTAAATGCACATCGCTAATGCTTTCACTAGTTAACAATATTCCCCAGTCTGTTGGCCCACCAAAGGCCATGTTCCCTGTGCTGGGTGGCTTAGCTACTGGGATAATAGCTTTGGCGTATCCTGAAATCCTTTACTGGGGTTTTGAGAATGTTGATATTCTGTTGGAGTCCCGGCCACTTGTGAAAGGCCTCTCAGCTGAGTTGTTGCTTCAGCTGGTAGGAATCAAGATAGTAGCAACTTCTTTATGCCGGGCATCCGGATTGGTAGGAGGATATTATGCGCCATCCCTCTTTATTGGTGCCGCAACTGGTATGGCATATGGGAAACTAATTAGTTTTGTAGTCAGTCAGTCTGAGGCAACATTTCAATTTTCTGTCTTCGAATTGGCATCGCCTCAAGCATACGGCCTGGTATGGTTCTTCACAAAATCGTGTATGTGGTCTAGAAGTCAGAACTACTGGATCATTTAATAGCATGTTTATGTTTTCCTTTGTTGGCGAACTGCAACATCAGTTACATGTTTAAGTTTGCTGTCATTAGAACTTTCTATTAGTCTGTGCTGACTGCAATTCTGCTGTGCCTTTTACACTTTTGATGAATAGTTTGGAAGTTGCACTGGGAAATTAAGTACGTTTGAATCAGCTATCATCTTATCCGATTGCAGGTTGGAATGGCTGCAACTCTTGCCGGGGTGTGTCAGGTACCCCTTACTGCTGTGTTACTGCTATTTGAGCTAACACAAGATTATCGTATAGTTCTACCACTGTTAGGAGCTGTAGGATTGTCTTCATGGATTACATCTGGGCAAACAACAAGAGTAGATACCAGTAAACTCATTCAAGGAAATATTGTTCCAAACAAAAAATCGGAAGTCATTTTCCCTGATTCAATTGAGCAGTCTTCTAATTATGTACTTCCTGCCAAGCCAACTTCTGCAAATTACATCTGCGAAATTGAGAGTTCTCTTTGTGTAGATGATTCTTCTGTTGGAATTGAAGTATTCTTGAAGACTATCCATGTCTCAGATGCCATGATAACAAGATTTGTAACTGTTCTTATGAGCACTTCACTAAGTGAAGCGGTGGCTCTTATGCTTGCAGAGAAGCAGTCTTGTGCAATGATTGTCGATAATGATAATAAGTTGATTGGTTTATTTACACTCAAACACATAGAAGACTTCAGCAAAACAGAAAAACTAAAAGACAAGAGAACCAAGGTAGAAAGATTCTTCTCATCAAAAAGTTTCTAAAACTGTTTTGTAAACCTCTCCTCTTGAACAGTATTATTTCTCTTAAAATTAAATGCAAGAATGAGTTCATAATCTTTTTGTAGTTTTTGCAACAAAAGTGAGGAAGGTAAGGAAAATGGGAATTGTTTTTTATCTATTCTGTTACAAGAGATTTAAGGTTCCCTTAGCAAAATTCTTTTGCTACTTTAATGATTCAGCTTTAAGTTGATGCTGACTATATGTAAACTATCTCTTTCTCTCTCTACATTTAGCCGAATAAATCTCAATAAGTTTCAGGTATAAAGATTTTAGTCTTCCTTTTCTGGAGTGCCAGAGAGCCTGTTGAGTAAGCAAATTGAATTCCCCTAACATTCTTTGTTTCAGGACTTTTTAGTATCTGAAATGTGTTCATTGGATGGCCAAAAATGTCAAGTAACATGGACTGCCAGGCCAAGTATGGATCTTCTATCCGTCCAAATGATCATGGACATGCGAGGTATAAAATGTGTTCCAGTTGTTTCAGAGCATGTCAAAGGCCAGAAAGGGCGTCCTGTTGGCTTCTTGGATCGAGATTGTATCAGTCTAGCTTGCAGGTGTGTTGATATTCTTTCGATGCTGTCTTAATTGGAAGCTTTTAGCTAGCTGCAAGACTGTCATGTTACACGCTGCATCTCTATCTTTGTTAATTTCAGCTGTAGTTATGCACTGTCTGCTCAAACAAGTCTATATCTTAATTTTCAACCAAGATAATGTGTTTGTGGTCCTCTTGACTATTTACTTGTGAAAGTAGTTTTATCGTTATACAAAACTATGTTTGTAACATTCAAGTCGAACTCCTTTGATGGCTGGTGTAGATGTTGTCTTTCCTTTAAAACTTTTTTCTAGTAGGAAGCTAATATATTGGGGTCTAAAACTTAGGTTTGTCTTGTTCAATGTTTACATACGGAGAAGAACATTGCATTCTGCATCGGAAAAATTGTGTTTGAACCATCAGCCGATGTATTACTAGTTTCTCATCTTTTTGGTGGATTGTGCAGGGCTGTGGCAGCCCGAGAAGCCTTAGATGGTGCCAAGTCCTGAAAGCCAAAGGCATGAACGGTGAGATAGAGTAACTCCCTAGCTATCCTCTTGGAACAGTGCCTACCTATCCCAGTTAAAGACCCTTCAACACTCTGTTCTGCAGTGTCTTTAATAGGAGGTATGGCGCGACGTGAAATACAGCAAACTGGTAACGACATTCTTTGATCTTACACGATCATTTGTTTAGCTCTAATGAAAAAAGGTTTATTATGTAGATAAGGTAGCTAATTGCCTTTGAATTCGCAGGCTGGTTCAAAACTTACTTTGGCTATTGCTGAAACTCCACATTATATCGTAACAGACTGACTAGACTTGATGGAACATTGAGCTTTGAATTTCTTCTATTACCATCTCAATCAATCAAATTTTGTCAATTGTTACCTATACATCTGGATGGGAATCTGAACATACGGCCAACAAAGTTCTCACTGGCGTGGCAACTGCTGTCTACCACAAAAGGTAAGCATCATACCCACCAGTCCTACTCAGGATTAAGGTATAAGTTGGGGACAGAGCTCCAGTATGGCAAAATAATCATTTAGAAGTCCAGTTGCATACCTTCTAGTATTAAGGCATGGCTTTGCTGTATGAAACTAGACTCGGTTGAGCCTACCTTTAAGATTGCAAAGGCGCAGTTAACAAGCCCTTCTCTCAACTGCTTGCTTAGACGGATCCATGCCTATGTTGATTTAATGCTAGTAATAATTTTAATATAATTACTAAATTCATAACACTTATCTTTCAATTAAAACTCTGTATCCAAGTTAAAAGACATATAACAACATTTTAAAGATATGTTGTAGTTCATACAACTTTTTGACATTTATGGCTTGGAGTACGTCTAGTAATTTACTAACATCTGACATATCCTGTTCAACTTTCAGACTTAGTTTCATCTATTTTCACTGAACTCAAATCAAATGCTTGCAAATGACACTATTAGTAAAACCTATTAGAGAGAAAGCATCTTTCTACAGACTGGAGATGAATATATAATCGAGTCGTTCTTAACTTATTCTATTACCTTTCCACCTGCATTCTCCTCTGTCAGAAGGTGCCATCTTCCTGAAGCTTTAGTCAGTGGAACTTTACCTCCAGAGAATCTAGAATCTATGATTAATTTAGCTAGTAACCTGCATAACGAGGATAAATACGTTTAACCCTCGATTGTGTAAACCAACACATGCATAGTAATTTGTTTATGCTCTCGTATGCTCAATTCTATAAACAAGTACCGACCAACCAACGATAACTCCGAATCAACTTTCCACCACCAGAAGGGCGTGATAGCATAAAATTAAGATTGTCCAAAAGTTTTGTTTTTCGAAACGGAATTACATAGCTTGTTAACTCCACTAAACATCATGATAATTTAGGAATAAAGCAGATACAAGTTTCACTGTTGTCAGAATTATCTACAATATTACCAGGTCGGTCTGAGAAGCCTCAAACTTGTAGGGTTACTGTTTTCCATAAAATATGAATGCTAGTAAAAAAATATTAAAGCAAAAAGAAATAACTTGATAGTACTCATGCTGTGTGGCGTGAATAAAATATGTGGCTTGAATTTTTGTTTTCTGAAGAGTATAATCCGGACAAATAATGGTCAATAGTAGTCATGCTGTGGCTTCTTGTCATCAACTTCCACTCCTAGAGCAAGTCCTGTGTCTTAAGCCAGGTATG
This sequence comes from Erythroxylum shatona, assembly GCA_027568895.1. Taxonomy (NCBI): domain Eukaryota; kingdom Viridiplantae; phylum Streptophyta; class Magnoliopsida; order Malpighiales; family Erythroxylaceae; genus Erythroxylum; species Erythroxylum shatona. The sequence goes on along the minus strand of JAOSBK010000205.1, from coordinate 44,923,859 downwards.
TTGAGAACAAATTCGCCAGACGAGTGAATTTCGAAAGAATCAATATTGGGATTTCACAAAAGAGCAAAATTTTCTTAACAACTTGTCAACTGTATCATTCTTCGCCATGGAAAATATACTTCATCACCTGCAGAGGGCGAAATTTCAAATCACCACCGAGCAATATCAATATTGGCACATTGAAAGATTGAAGCATCCTAATCTATCTCCAGACAATGAGTCAGCACCACATTGAAGAAACACAGTGCCAGGCTTAACTTTCCCAGTTATGGGTTTGAATAACTAACATGAAGAGAGTAGTATTTTCCTTATCCCATATGCAGTATATCCGTTGTCCCGGGAAAATAATCTCCAGACCTATGAAATGAAACATTCATGAATCTAATCGCCATGGTGAATGCTTATGAAACATTCATGAGTCTAATCACCCTGGTGAATGCTTATGAAACATTCATGAGTCTAATCACCCTGGTGAATGTCCATATCCAAGCAATATATGACCTTAGCAATTGAAATACCAAGAAAACATAAGCTAAAATTTAAGACCACTAGGTTGGGATTGGAGTAGTTTATTTACGAGTCCTTAAGACTCGTTCAAGTGCCACTGAAGACGTAGACTCCTACGCAGCCAAAACCTTTGCCGCCGCTTCTTGTTTTTCTTCGGAGTAGAGTAGTATCTAAGATTCAGAAGTAAGGCGGCGGGAAAATTTTGGGTTTTTTAGTTGCAAAGCGAATATATATGGGTACGATATGCGTCTGAAAATTGAAAGAGTTTCAAAAACAGATTAAGGGTTAGTGATGCCAAATCTTACGGAATTCTGATATGGGTTGGTCACTTTGGTTCATCAGTCGGATCAAACAAAATTCATAATATTTCATTCATTCCATCGTCACTGCTTTCTGGCATTGGCAAAGTCTTGCGTATGATCTCAGAAGTAACTCGTTTTTGACCGCAGACTTGAGAGTACAAATCGTTATATGATTGAAGGTTTTGAATGAGAGGCTTATTCATATTCTGTTATACCTATATACATACTTGAGGGAGGGAGGGAGGACGGCATGTAATGACGTAAATAACCAGAAAAATGGAGATTTAACAACCCATCCATGATTTGAAACAAGCCACCTTTGCTTCATAAGAGTAGAAAACTAATTCCACACAAGACTAATTACATTGAAACATATCTTCTAAATGCTGTCTTTTACACTAATCTTAATGTTTTGCACTTTGACCGACAACTGTAGCTTATGATTCTCAATGTCTTTTAAAACTGAAAGCAAATTAGCTCGATAAACATCACACTTCCTATTTGCAAATTCCAGCTCACTGGTAAGTTGTTGGATTCTATTGTCCATATCTTCCTGCAAAAGACAAAAATGATGAAATGTAGGAGATTGTGACATTTTAAATACAAATTTTGGTACAATTTTGCGTCTAAATGATAATGGATAGGGCCTTTTAAGCAAATTATTGAATGAAGACTTGCACACAAACATGCGGACACCCTTTCTCACACATGATAACTCTCCCTGTGTCTTGTATTGCAATGAGAATGCAGTATGATTGTTATAATGCGTTTCCAACAATGCAAACATCCCCCAAAGTATTATCAAAACTCATAATCCACATAAATTAGATGGGCTTCAGCTAACCTACAGATATTTGAGTAGCAAATGAAGACAATAACAAGAAAAGAAGCAAGTAAAATAACAATTTTCGTGTGTCCTAATAACAAAATTTATAAAGCCAAATGAGGAAAAAGACATCTAACCTCAGACAAATGCTGGCCAGAGCTCCCCAAATGATTAGCATTGATATAACTCACCCTATTTCCATTACTTCCCAAGTCCCCCTTATTACGGCTATTTATCAGCCCACTTTTCCCTTCATTTTTTGTTGCAATCACAACTTTTCTCAGAGCGTCTTGTAGAGCAACCATCGCAACATTGTAAATTTCAAGGGATTTGGAACCTTCATCAACAAATTTGAGGGCCTCATGTCGAAGGGTATTATACCGGACAGTATGAGATTCCAGATAATTCATATATACATCAGTATAACGTTCTTCCAGTATCACACTACTCTTGGCATTCCTTGTCCACCTTTTTAGAATGTAATGGGATGGAAGTGTAAGCACATTGGTTACTCTGAAGACTGCCAATACGTGCCTGCAAAGAAGACCTGAGAACTCAAACATCTGGCAGCTACAAGTAGCCTTCATCTCCATAACGTTGAATTTGACATAATAAGATCTGTGATCTTCCCCAAACTTTGCAACTTGATAGATAATGCTCTCTCCATCATCTTCTGCTTTAGTTGCCATGAAAGTTAGGGTCCCAACCAACTCCTCTTGAAATCTCATAAACAATTTCCTAGTGTATAGCTCAGATGCCTGCTTCTCCATTGGAGACGGGGTCTTCAAAAATGGGGAGGTGTTCATTGTATCATAATCTGCTTTTACTTCTTTCTCATTCCGACTCTCCAGAGCTTTCTCATAAAGTTTAAAGAATTGACCCAAATTGGTTGATGCATTGATGTAACCATCGAAGTATGAGTTCATACTATCACTTCGCTGGGTAATAGACATCTCTGCAAAAAAAGTGTCCCGCAAGTATGCTGGGACCCACTGTCTACGATCTCCATATAATGTCTGAAGCCACTCATGATCCCGGAGTTCATATCTATCTACAAGTGCCAACCAGCAGGATTCAAATTCCTCAATTGACTCGGTCAAGTTAACAGATTTATGAAAATCTGCCTCAAAACTTGGGTATTTGAAGAACATATGTGATAACTTTTCCTGACATTTCTTGAAAATGTGCCATTTGCAAAAGCGAAGGCGGGTATCTGGAAAAACTTGCATGACGGCTGAGCTTATGACAGCATCATGATCAGTGGTCATCGAAACTGGATGGCGACCAGACATAGCAATAAGCCACGTCCTAAACAACCAAACAAATGATGCTTCTGCTTCATTTATTAGGAAAGCACAACCAAACAAAACAGGCTGTCCATGATGGTTAACCCCAGTGAAGGGTGCAAAGGGCAAGCGATATCTATTAGACCGATAGGTGGTGTCAAATGTAACAGTGTCACCAAAATAAGTATAGTTTGCTCTAGCTTTTGGATCTGCCCAGAACACATTGCCGGTGCACTGCTCCTCATCCCCCTGTACAGCGTAAAAGAAGTTTGAGTTCTCATTGTGCATTTGCCTCAAGTAATCCAAAAGTAGTTGGATGTCTCCTTCTAAGCTCCTCTGACGATTATTCCTCATGTAATTCCTGCAATCAACCTCTGTAAAACCAACTTTACTAATTCCACCATACTCCTTTATTAAGGCAGACATTATTTTACGAGGACCCATTCCAGCAGCTTGCAATGTATCAATTAAGGTCTTAGCGGGACCAGAGATTTGCCTGTGGGAACGAAGGCAATGAACCTGATCAGGCGGGACAAGCTCATGATTATGCTCTCTAACAAATCCAGATACAACCCATTTGCCAGAATCCTGCATCTTAACAGACAAAGATGCCTTGCATCCAACTCTAGTGATGGTGCGCGGACGCTTGATCTCTCTATCTTTAGTTCGCTTTTCATTTAAATTTCTGAAACCTTCTTTAGCACAGACAAATTGTCTCTGTATGATGGCCCCGTCACGACGTGAACGGCGGGAAGAGCTGACACGGGTGCTAAATCCAACTCGCCTAGCATAAGAGTTGTAGAAGGCCTTGGCCGCCTCTTCAGACTCAAATTCCATGCCCTCATAAGGCTCGAGATCCTGAAGGTCACCCTCGGGAAGGTAAATGAGAGGAGTAGAAGCACCGGGAAGAGGAGATGGCGGTGGAAAGCTGTCGGCCATATTGTCATCATCATCAAGGGGGTGCTCAATATTCAGACCACCACTCTCGTTGTCGTCGTCGTCGTCGTCGTCGTCATCATCTGCGTCATGATGACTACTGGCAACACCTAAACCTATATCGAATTCAAGTACCTCGCTTTCCATTGAAGAGAAAAATTCAAATCCAGTTCACTAATTCAGGAGAGAAGTGCAGTTATTTCAGAAAGCATTATTGCAATATAAAATATAGTACAGGACTTATTTAGTTAAGAAGATGAAAGAACTGACCTGTCCAGTATGTAAGAAGTTAAGTCTTTTAGCTTTGTTGATCTGACTTGAAAACGTTAGTTGACTTGAAGACGAAGATGTTGATGATGATTGAGTGCTGTCGTTGTTGTCGCAATGCTAGGGTTCGGAGAAAAAGACCTAAAGAATAATATAAAAAGTTGCAAGCAAACTAAAATCAAACTGTTTGGGGCGGAGACGATGGATGGAATACAGTTGCTCAGGCCACCGGATAACCGCAGACGACACGCTAGAGGCAGCCTATGCCTAGAGGAGAAGAGAAGAGGAGCAGAGAAGAGAGCGTTTGGACGTGGGGAAACTCAAAAGAGCTGCTCTTCTTTGGGCCCTTCCCAACCAAAAATGTCTCCACCTCCTCTGCACCGTTGGATCGGATGGTTAGTTATCGTTGATTGTGTAATACTAAGTTTACCTTTTGGCCCTTAACTTTTCCCTCTTTCGCTCACGCATGCAAAATACCATAATCAGAATCACTGATCAAGAAAAGCTCATTCTTCCCTTCTCTCTCGCCTTTCAAAATTCAAACCCAAATTCTTATTGTGCTTATTATTACGGTTTTTGTTTAAATAAACAGCAGAAGAAAAGAGAAGAGGAAGAAGAAGAACAAAGCAAAGGCATATAAATTTGTCAAGTGTGAACCTTTTTTTTTTTCCTTTTAATTAAGGGAGGGTGGACGAATGGGGGCCAGTGCTTGTGGTTGCTCGGGGCGACGGTTGGCACAACAAAGTTCGTAGAAAAATAGAAAGAAGAGGTAATGCTATTCCATTCCTTCCAACTTTGAATTCCGTGCGATAGAATCAAAAACAGATTGTATCTCTTCCTTGAATTTAAGTTTTGTAATTTTGTTCAACAAGATTTTCACCTGTTTTATTCCCACATTCACACTCTCGGCCATGCACATAAATTCCCTTTTTTTTAATTCTGTACGGTTGGTTAATTGTTGAATTTGTTTTCTTTCTTTCTGGTTATGGGTTGCAGTAGTTACTCATCATCGTCACCATGAGCAGTAGGAGTAGTGTTGGTAGTGAGATGATTGGTGCCAATGAAGAAGCGGGAAAAGATGCTCTCCGTATTCAAAAACAACCAGACGATTATAATAATTATGATGTTGAAAAGCTGGATGAAAAGCTTGGTCACATGCCTGATCCTAAAGCTCTAGAAACGTATCCCAAAGCTCTTAAAACTTATCCTCCTCCTGTTGATCTTACTATTAATCCCAACGCCACTCAACATACCCAAATCCATCCTAGTCCAAATCTGACTCACGATGAAATTAATGCATCCCAGTTCAACTCTGTTCACAATGGTGAAACAGCTACCATATAATCACCCCTTCTTCAAACTCCAACAACCTAACTCTTAACTGCAAGAATGAATTGAACCAAAAACCTGAAGTTGAGCAGAAGGGAGAGCAATTGACAGATACTTGTTCATTTAATGACAAATTTCTTGACACCAAAGTTGATAATGCGGACAGGGCGGGACCTAAGGATCTTCTTCCCAACTTTGACAAACCCTTGGGACTGAGGCCAAAGATCATGAAAAAGAGCTGGAGTCCAAAGAGCTTCTCTTCAATGACAAGCCCTCAATAGCCAAAGCAGAAGATGATGACACAAGAGAATAGCTAAAAGAAGATTTGACCAATTTGGACTTGTCTTCTCTTTCGGAAATTAAACAGGAATCGGCAAAATCTACAATGGATGACAGACAGAAAGTAACTATGAAGATGCCAAATAACTCATTTCCTTTTGAACCATCTTCATCTGATGGCTGTGAGTCAGGAACAGAACAGGAGCAGGCAGCATTATGAAGGAGGTTGAAACATTTCATAAAGAGAATCACCTAGAATTCAGAGCCCCAAAAAAGAGCTGAATTTGCTAATGTAAGTTAAGCACTTCCATTAAGTGGCAAAATCGTATTTAATCTAGTCTATGAATTTGCTGGAAAGTATTCAAACTATCTCCTAATTATGTTGCAAGTCATAGTTTCTCTATTGGCTTAGGTTATGGAGAGGAGTGATCAAATTGGGGGGCTATGAACAGGTTTTTCCCGGGTCCTCTATCCCTGAAATCTATCTTATCACTCTTTCCTTGCCACCACATATTTTCAAATTTAGTTGTGTTATTTACTTATTCAATTTGTAAATTTCAGAAAAGAACTTTTAGTTGCATGCTTCAATTATTATTTTGGTTGCACTTTGAGTACATGCTTTCACATGTGTGATTAAAAGGCTGTTAAAGTGCCGCAATGTCAATGTCAATTTAAAATCCACCCACCCACTCCACCCTCTTTATGGGCAACAACATGTGCAAGCTTGCATGGAAAATACTAAGATATATATTTCATAATTTCCACCCTTCACCAATGGAAGAAATGTGCAATTCTTTACCTTATTTGTTAAAACAAGGTAAGTTTATAGGCTTGGGTCATTTATTACAATGAAATCGGTATGTCCCCATCATTTAACATTTGCCTAAGTTAGGAATTATATACAATTTGAGATTCTAATTATATATGAAAAAATTAACATTCTAATGAGATTTTTGTACTATATATGTTTATTATAAGTCTTCTTCTATAGTATATAAGAATTTTAATCTTTAGGCTTCTCTTGATTTCTTGCAAGGGAGGTATTGTTTTCTTGCTTTTTTATATTGAAGAAAACATTCATTATTTCTTTTTTGTATGCAGGTTACTTTATGTAAGTTATGGCGGCAAGTGGGAGAATCATTTAGACCCCTAAAGTAAGGATGGTAATGCTTAATATCTAAGTGATCTTGATGAGTGGTTTCACTCATTGAAGGTTTTGAGTATTTTTGTTGTTAAAGATCATTATTACTTAATTGGCATTACACTTCGACATACTTGATCATGTTTGAATGTGAATGTTATTATCAATTTCCTTCCTCTTTGGATTATGAAAAGCATAAAATGCATAATGTTGAACTCTTTGTTTCTAATGGCTTGGCAGAGCCTATTATTAGAGTTGAAAATCAGGTACTTCATTTAGCTAACCTGGTGATTTAAGTGTGCATTAAAATATTCTTCCTCAGTTTTAGATGAGAGTCAACTGTGGATGCCTTATTGTCAAATGTTAAATATCATCAATTGAGAAAAAGTATTATACACAGCAAAAGAGTGAACTAGTTGATCAAATTGATGGGATTTTTGGTGTACTTGGCACAAATTAATTGTTGTGTATAACTAATGTTCGTTTTCTAGTCATGTCCTATAGTGTGAAATGTTTAGAGATCTAATTAAAATGAATTGGAAGTCTTAAAGATTTTTGGTGGTTATGGTTTTCTGGAGGTGCAATGCATTGTGCAATTTGGAATATAGAGATCACTTAAGATAATTTTACTGAATTGTCATTATTGTCTAGTTTAAAGACTAAATGACTTTCTTATAGGTTCATTTGGTGCTTCAACTTTGTCTATGAGTGCTTTCTTCATTGATTAGTGGATTCAAGAAGGATTTGGCGTTGTATTAGGATATGCACTTGAAGAATGCATAAGTGATCCTCCTATTCTAGTAGATTGATTGTCCCCAAAGTGTTGTTTAAGTTTTAAGAAGAAAAGTACTTATTCTTCCTTATTCTTTCACATAAAATAGCAACATAGTAGAAATTTAATTGTAGTGGGGTCATAGATATTACCCATTCCATGTTATTGATATATTTATGCCATTAAGCTCTTTGAGTTTGTACTTTTTCAGGTATGATGAAAAATAGGTACATATTTTTATAATCAATATTAGTTACTGTTGGTTAGGAAAACTGATATCTAGTAGATAATGATCCCCATAAAATAGGAAAATCTTATCCTAGATTGAGGATAGGACAAATCAGCACCTAAGTAGTTAAGATGTTGTAGGTTAGTAAAGATAAGTAGTTAGAATACTGATTATATACTGGATGTATTTTAGTTAGGATACTGATTCTATACTGGCTATCTTTTTCCTATTTAAGATGCATCAGTCAAGGAATAGAATCACAGAACTTGAGTTCTAGTTTTCGTATTTAGTTCTGTCAACATGGTATGAGAGTTGGGGTACCTAGCTTCTGTTTTCTCGTCAGTCTTTGTTTGAAGTTCTGCCCAGATAGCAAAACCTTATGCTTCTCTCAATGGCAAGGCCATCAAAATCCTTGCGTGTGAGTCATGCCTGTCGTCTAGATCTTTTAGCTTTTCTTCCACCCGTCGACAAATCCAGGTGCATGTGGATGTGTCCTTACCTCCAACCAAGTTCTCCAGCATCGCATTCTGTCCTCTGGTGACATTAAAGGCCTGGTTCTTTAGACTGCCGCTATCCTCCTACAATTGCTGTCCTAATTTGTTATCCGTTGCTATTTTCCTCTGGTGTTTTTGTTTTTCGAGCTTGTGATTTACGACTTCAGGAGGAAGTAGCATACCTACATTTATTTCTCTCTCACAAAATCTCCAAATCACCATTCATAAGTTGAATGGCAAAAACTACCTTGAATGGTCCCAATCTGTATGTTTGGTGATCATGGCAAGGGAAAGATTGAAATTTAAATGGTGAGGTCGACTCTCGAAATCTACAGTGGTGTTCGGAAAACTCAATGGTTATTGGATGGTTGATTAATTCTATGGAGCCAACTAGTAGGAAGTCCTTTATGTTCATGCCAATAGCTCGTGATATTTTGGGAAGCAATTAGGGAAACATATTCAGATATGGACAACCACTCACAATTATTTAAATTAAATACTAAAATGTGGAAAATGCAGTAAGGTGAGAGGAATGTAAGAACATATTATAATGAAATGATGTCTGTATGGCAGGAATTAGATTTGTTTCATGAAGAAAATAGGGTAAATCCAAGTGACAGTGCTTGGTACAAGAAGAAAGTTGAAAGAGGACACGTATTTGTCTTCTTAGCTGGACTGAATAGAGACTTAGATGAAGTTAGAGGTCGTATTTTAGGGAGAAATCCTCTACCGACCATAAAAGAAGTCTTCTCAGAGGTACGGATAGAAGAAGCAAGAAGACAAATGATGATGAAGAATGCTGGTAAAACCAGAAATAAGAGTGAAGGCTCAGTTCTTGTGATTTGAGAAAAACGTAGTGGAAAACAAAAGCCTTGGTGTGACCATTGTAAAAACCATGGCATACTAGGGAAACCTGTGGTAAGCTGAACGGAAAACCAGCTAATTGGAAAAAGAAACCAAGCAATGACACCAAGATAGGGGAAGAAGTGAAAGCATTTCAAGTGAGCAATTTTGATTCAGGGCAGCAATCATCTTCAGAATCTTTCCTTTCACTAAGGAACAAATGAACATCTACACCAAATGTTATCTCAAAATAATCCTAATCCATCATGTTCTCTAGCTCATTTAGGTAATACTTCCCTTCTGTCTTTGGCCTGTACCAACACTAATGACCCTTGGATATTTTCAGGTGCCACAAATCATATGATTGGTATTTCGTATTTTTTTCTTCATATACTCCATGTGTAGGAACTCAAAATGTCAAAATTGTTGATGGTTCATTTGCTTCCGTTGCTGGAAAAGGAATAGTGTCTATCTCTCCTTCCCTAAAACTTAAAGATCTCCTTCATGTTCCTAACCTATCATATAATCTCTTGTCCATGAGCAAGCTTACTCTTTATCATAATTTTCGACTAATTTTCTGGTCTTCCCATTGTGAATTTTAGGATTTAACCTCCAAGAAGATGATTAGGGATGCTGAACAGAATAGTGGCCTCTGTTTTTCACAAAGGATGAACAAAATTGTTTCAATTCTATTCCAGTTTCTAGTAATAATAAAGTTATGTTATGGCATTGTCGACTAGGCCGTCCTAGTTTTCACTATTTAACGCATTTGTTTATGAATTTATTTATAAATAAAAACCCTTCAATGTTTCAATGTGAGTCTTGTGAATTAGCAAAACATCATTGTGCATTTTTCCCACCACAACCTTACAAAACTTCACAACCATTTACCATGATCCATAGTGATGGTTAGGGGCCGTCTAACGTTGCTACATTGTACGAGAAATGTTGGTTTATTACATTTATTGATGATCATACTAGACTCACTTGGGTCTTTCTCTTAAAAGAAAATTTTGATGTTAAAAGAGTCTTCAAAAACTTTTATAACATGATTCAAACACAATTTCATAGTAAGGTTAAGAATCTGTTTTATAGATATTGTATTAGATAAATATCAAATATAGGAGATAAATATCAGATATAGGATATGTATTAGGATCCCTAAAAATAAGTGATCCTCAGATAGGGTTAGATTCCTATAATTTGTTTCCTAATCTATGTTGTACTCTTTATGTATATATATCCTATTAAGTTTCAATAAAGAGTACCTTGAAACCCTAAATTCTGATAGTCACTTATTTTAGGAATCCTAGAATTCCACAACAAAGCCATGATCATAGAGTCTTCTTCATCCCATGCTTCAAAATGAAGATCTCCTAATTTTGGTCCCATACTTGCAAGATGGCTAATTTTTCCTTTTCCCTTTAGATCGATACATTGTGATTCCCTTGGCTGTTGGAATCAAGCAGTCTCTTCCGGGTGGGCAATAGTGGTATCGCTTGCTTCTTCAACTTTTGAAATTTTCCTCCCTTTACAAGCCAGCTAATCCTTAGACAATTCCAACAATAAAGACTGGAAGAAATGCTCAATTTTAGAGGAGAACAGAGCAGAATAATCAACAATGAAGGCTGAGATCAAAGAGATAAAACAGGGAGGAGACAACAATGAAGGCTGAAAATCTTTTGCATTATCAACTCATTATGAACTTCTGCCCTTTAACCTCTTTGTAGTGAAGTACGAGTTTTTGTTTAGATACCATTCCTTCATATTAGGTAGAAAGTTCATCAAATATCTTTGTGTATTTCGTGAAAGACATAATTTCTTATCTAAGCTTAATGGATTAATCTTAGGGATATTCTTGGTAGCGTAAAGTATTTTTCTGATAAATTCAGCTTAAGCTCTTCCCAATCAAAAATTGGCAGCTTCCCTATTTTTCAAATTTATCTAATGATCTCCATAAGATTTTAGTGTGTCCAACTAGCTTCATCTTAACAAATAGGATTTTTTGATCTTCTGACATGTACCAATCACAAAAATCTTCTATAGTTACTGTCCAGTCTAAAATTAGGTGTGGATCCATCTTTCCTACAAAATTAGGTGCTTCAACAGTTTTTTAATAATTTCTTCAAGCATGTTGTGTGTTTCAGCTCTATCATGGGCTCTAAAGCCTCACATACACTCTCCAATCGTTGTTGGTTAATTTCTTTTTCTTGGACATCTTAGTAGGCGTTAATTCTCTAACCCCACTTATTGGTGATTAATTTCGGCCTCTTCATCTTCGATTTCACTTTCTCTACTCTCAACATCAAGTATAGCTTGTTGTTCGATGTTGTTCTCTAAACTAGTTCTTGGAGCATGACCGAAGGTCATCAAATCTACAATGTTCAAAATTATTTTATCTCACTCTTGGTTGCTGAGTAGTCTCCTATACCTGTCTCTATCGTGAATCAAAGTTTTGATACCAAATTGATATAAGACGAATAGGAGAGATACCAAATTGGTAGCAAGAAGTTATAAAACTTATAAAATTTTAGCTGCTGGAATTTGAGGCTCACAAAAACGTTTGTGGAATTTTAGGTTTGATATGGCTGGAATTTTAGGTTTGGTATAGCTAGATTTATGGTTTTTGGTTGCTGGAAATCCAGGCTGGAAGTGCTGAAATTTTGTGAGAAAGCCGACTAATGGAGGGTAGCAAAGAATCACTCCTAACGTCTACTAATTACTCTAAGAAGAAAGTATCACACTTTTCAGTTGAAACCTTAAGTTTGAAAAGAAAATTCATATTTATTTTATTGAATGGCAAGTACACATATATAAAGAGAAGTTTTTGGAGCTGTTATCATGTTAGTAAAGGGATTCCCAAACATAATATGCAAAATAAAATTGAATTGTACTCTAATAAGAATTCTCTATTCTTAAAAAATCTTAAGTGCTAAACAAGCTAGAACAGTATATCTAACTCATTATTAATCCCTAACCAGTAAATAAAACTTAGCATAAAGTAAATTTCAGTCTTGGTTGTCCTTGCTGTCCATCAACTCCTACTCTCCATTCCACCAAATTAACCTCTTTTATTTATTTATAATCTCTAAGCTCTTTTGCATCACCCTCAACCATTGATATTTGCACCAGTAATTTGAATTAATCTCATGAGTACTATAATCATTTACAATTGAACTTTGCACAATTCAAATCAATGAAACATAAATTTCTGCAATAGTTCTAGAGTAAATAAAAGTAGTTAAATTGCACCTTATGCTTCTAGCTGCAGAATCACTAACAAGCACGCCACTCCTGGATTTATCTGAAACCTGCAATCTTGAAGTGTTATCAAGGAGTACCTGGACACCTATGCTATACGCTTTTATTTTTTCTGATAGAGAACTATAAGAATAAGGAGAAAACTTCACCAGCTTAAGACACGATGACGGATTCCACAAGACAAAAAACTTCTGTGCCGAAGGACTACCATCATTATTAATCAGCTCCAACGTTGAAAGATTTGCAAGTTCCTAAACATTTAACAAGAGACTCAATCACTAAAAGTAAAGCAAACAAGAACTCAAATTACATGAGGAAATTACTGAAACAAAAACTTTATTTCATACAATGAACTAAAAGAAGAAAAAAGATACAAATAATGTAATAGTACAACCTAGTGTAATAAACTAGACTAATTAGAAAAATCTTACCATACAATGTTCACGAGGATTAGCTAAAGTTGCAGTGCAAAACACAAATGAAGGCTCACTACCATAGACTGCAGAAGAAAAAGTAATATTGATCCTTCAATGCTAAAGTAATGACTCCAAAACAAATAGAATTTAATCTTATTTCACCAGAGAAAATTCATACCATGAGAACATAACCTGCGGAGTCTTCTCAATATAAGTGCAGTGTGGCATCCAAAAGCTCCTTTGTAAGCATGAGCTTCATCAATTACCACAAACCTGATTGTATACATCTTGATTACAAAAACGAAAATAAACTAATCACACTAATAAATAATGCGTAAGACAAATCAGTTTACAGATAAATTGAATGGAGAACTTGTGCCAAGAAAGTAATGAAATCCATAAACCACTTCGATTAGTTGCTCTATCAATTCAAGGAATAAAGATAATTACCTAAGATTTGTTAAAATTCTACTAAATTGCCTGTGATATGGCAAGATTGACAAGTGCAACATATCTGGATTCGTAATCAACTGCATATAAGGTCACAAAATATAATCACATAACTAATGAATTTCGTTCAAAAAAAATTGTCTAAAACAGCAAAATTCAGATTGACGACCAGTCTAGCATTATCACGAAGCCACAGCCTGTCCTCCTGAGAAGTGTCACCATCATATACACCAATATTTATGCTACAATCAAGTCCTTCTGTCATAGCTAATAGTGCTCTTCTTTGATCTTGAGCTAAAGCCTGCAGGTATGAGAAGCTTGTATCATCTAAACAATTAGAACAATAATTTAAATAGGACACAACATACAATTGCTTATGCACTACAGAATTCTTAAACCAACCTTAGTTGGAAATAAGTACATAGCACAAGATGACAAATTCTGAGACAACACTTCCAGAACAGGCACATTATAGCAAAGAGATTTCCCACTGGAAGTCTTTGTTGCTACAACAACATTCTTACCAGCAAGGGAGGCTAGGATTGATTCTTCCTGCAAGTACGATATGAGTTCAATATATGGGAAAAAGAAAAGGTTTGTGTGCATGAGGGGAAAAAGTGATGTGTACCTGATGGCTGTACAATTGACTAATACCAAGACAATTTAATGCAGATTTCATGTTCTCAGAAAGTTTACATGGTACCTCCACATAAATGGGTTTCCTTGCACTAATATCTTCAATATGCATAATCTGCATCACATAAATCTGCTGGTGTTAGACCCCAAAATAGGCATTTTAGTTAGACTTTTTGTATCATGATATCGAATGGACATGGGCCCAATGTTATCATATTTCTGCAGTCTTTCAAGTCAAGCCACAGGGACCAAGATATTCATTAGAGTTGAACATGTTGCTGTATGTAGATTCTGAACTACTAGAAAGTGGAGTAACCTGTCCTTTTGATCCAATGCCCCTTTTGAGATGTTGAACCATGTCAACTGGTAGTAATTGACTTGTCTCCTGCTAAGTTTAAAAAGGTGATTAACTCGGTGGTTTTACTTTTTATTAACAGAGAACAATGTTCCTGAAGGAACTTCTGGTTTGAAAGATTAACAAGTAACAAAATTCAATAAGATCTTATCTCTATGTTGAGATTCAGGCATGAATAATAGAAATTTCATTTAGAATTTGCTTACACTCAACCAAAGCATCATTACAAGACAATAAGGCACAAGACAGAGATTCATGCTACCAACAAGTAACGTATATCTGGAAAATTGTCAAAAGCAAATTATTATATAAATATTTTATATCCAACATTCACTTTTTCAAAAAGCTTCATTTGAATGTTGAAAAGAGAAAAAGGAAAAGACCAAAACATGATAGTTCAATACAGTGATGAAAACCTACATGGCATCGTTGATGAAATGAGTGAGAGCTTGAAGTTGAGGAGTCTCTTCTTTTTGTTGACTTAGCCTCACTTTGATTAGTTTTAATGGCACCTTCATTCACAACTTTGATCATGTCCTCCAAGCAAAAGAGTATTGCCTTCCCATTTCCACTTTTAGATTGCTGGGAGAAAAGAATAATTGATCATTAACTATCTAAGGTGATGTCTGTCAAATGCCTGCTTTTAAAAGTAAAATGCAAGACAAGGGAAAGGATTGGCCGGTCAATGCAAAATAAATAGAGAACTTATAGTGAAAAAAATTAACACATCAATCCAATTTGGGCTGAAAAAAATATTGAAATACTGCAAGCCATTTGAAAAGGAAAATAAAGAACAATGCTATCATCAGTTTAGATGCAGCTAAAGTATACATTCAAGCATAAAACCTGCACAATCTTCCTAAAGCAATGCTCATAACTTGCTGATTATCACTGGGAAGTAGCTGTGATGGTCATTGTTAGAAAGAAAAACAAACACAGTACAAACCTGTTAGGACTGATAGGGATGATGTTAGGACTGATGGGGGTGAGGTCAAAAAGGGTAATAAACCGAGTGTATGGAGAGTGTATTCGAGGAGAAAGAAAGAGGGTAGAGTGGGAAGTTAGTTAGTATGAGTGAGCTGGCATAACAGAATGGAGAGAGGGGGTAAGAGGGCTGGTTTTGTGAGGGAAAGGAAGGAGAAGAGGAAGGAAGGGAAAAATTAGTAACAAGTTAGACAGAGAGAATGAGCATTCTCTCTGAGAAGCTTTTCTGGCTCTGGTATTGATAGTGATCAGTGGACTATATCTGTAAATATCGGTGTTTAACACTGATTTTATTGAATAATATACTCACCTCTAGTGTCATAAGCTAGAGTTTCTATCAAAGCCACTACAAGCCTCATTTATTTACTAAATGAACTCATCATTGAAAAACGAGAACCGCTGTTAACCTGCACAATTGTATTTCACAACATCTTATAACCTCATGTACCTGTCCAATAATTGCAAACAACTAAATAATTTGGCTGACTTCCTAAAATATCAATTCAGTCAAACTTACTCTAAATTGCACGAATTCACAAAGTAGGCTCATTAAACAGCGCATCACATTTAAATGTGTCATGACAGCCCCACATAGTCACACATTGTTGAGAGGAATGTTCAAGATCTTAAAATATATGCAGATATACGGAGCAATTGATTACCTAGTTAAACCATATGAGATTGGAATGACGAAACAAATTTTCCAAATCACAATACTATTATGTTTTATAGCTATTTCACAGATATAACCAATAATGAAATGACGCTAGATTGAAGATTATTAAAGTAGCCCCAATAAAGTAAACCAAAAATTTCCAACGGCATTTTATCTCTTAGTTTGTGCATAGAAATAGATGGCCCAAGTGTTCCCTTTCATATCCACTTTTGCATTTAGTAATTGCTCTTTGATCTAGAGGTACATTGTTGAAAAATAAAGATGCATAAGAAATTGAAAATTCCAGAGTACTTGGAATTAGTAAGCCATACAATGAAATATTTAGTAGCCTCCCACATATAACTTCTAAAGAATGTTTCTTGTTTCTCCATAGAATTGAATGCTTTGAACAAGGACATTGCTTTTCGACCTGGGAATAAAAAGCATAAAAGATGCAAGTTAAAAGCTTCCATGAGCTCAATTAAAGGCAAAAAAGGCATACAAAATCATTCCCACTACCACTAATGTGATTGTTTTCAATTTGATCCATTTCTTCAGTTCCAGAGTTGATGATGACAAAGGCCTTAGCTGATTTTGCAAGCTTTGGATCATTATTAGCAAAAGCTACAGCCTGAAGAAAAAATAAGCATTGTTATATGATCTATAAGGAAAAAGATGCGAATATCATTTTGAGAACTAGAACGGTGTGAGCCACACACTTGGCAAGATAACAAGGTGTATTGCTAGTAAGTAAATAAAGAAACAACATATCTGTAGTTGATTATGGACATTGTTTGTATCTCAATGCAACAGGTAAAGAACTATTTTAATAATTAGGGGATGCAGAGCAAAAGTTTGAAAGTAAATGGCTTATTGAGACAAATATAATTAGCCAATATAAAGTTATGATAGAGAAAATCATGCAAGACCATCCAACATGTGATGGATTCTTTTAAGCATTTGTTAAAAGTAGATTTCAATTGTAAATGTTTAATTTAAAGAGAAATGCCTATACTCCACATATAAGTATTGAGACTACTCACATGTGAGTGTCCCGTATCGAATAAAAAGGGGAAAAGAATACCAATTGGTTAGGATGGAACCTTCCTTGGGCTTGTGTGAGATCTAACTTTTCTCCTCGTGTGGGCCCATAGGCTCATTACAAATTTAACATGACATCAGAGCCAATGAAGATCTTCGCCTACTGTCTGCCCCAAAAGGGGGCCATCATTTAAGCAATTGGAGAAAGATTTGAAGTCTGCATGGAGCAAGTAGCCCAACAGTACTGTTTGCCTCAGGTATTTGACCTCAATTAGAAGTCTAACCCTTATGAGGATTGTTTACGTACCTCTCCAAATTGCCCAAGTGAAAAAAAAAAGGGACTCACATGTGAGCAGGAGCGTTGAGAATACCCACATGTGAGCATCTCACATCGAAGAAAAAGGGGAAAAGAAGACTAACATATAAGTTTAGTGGGCTATTCTACCTATTGTCAATTAGTTTTAGGATGAAACCTTACTTGGGCTTGTGTGTGGTCTAACTTTCCTCCTCCTGTGGGCCCATAGGCCCATTGCAAATTTAACAATAGGAATGACTTGAATTCTCAGCTCCTAAACTTAAGCAAGCTCTAGTGCAACTAACTATATGAAATGGTTTGATGAACTCTTAAATAGAAGTCGACTGTCTCAAGACATTATTGTATGGTTATGAGGTATGTTTTGAAAGACGACATGAAGTCGTTGGTAGAGTTGTAGTTTTGTGTTCTTTTCTACTTCCTTGATTCAATTTCTACTCTATTTGCTCACCACTATATTTTTCTCTTCTTATTTCTGTCTTGCTCATCTTCAAATCTCTCTCATCTGTCTCCCACACTTCGCTAAATGTCTAATTATAGGATGTACATCTAGAAGTCGCATCATTCTTCATTTGACAGATCAATGAAATAATATTAGAACAATTGCTGCAGTTGAAGTAGATTCTACAGCATAGATAGTTAACTACCACACATTAGATTTTATCTAATCATGGACTTGTTATCTGGAAAAAAGGCCTCACAATTTCAATCGATTACCTTAGGGCAAATAAGAGAAAGATGCTCTATATCTTCAAAAACAACTTGGCTGCCAAATTTACCAAGCTGTGCCAGTGCCTCCTTCAATAGAGCCAATGTGATTTCTTGCCTTTGCATTCTAAGAAATGCAGAGAGAATGATAAGAAAAGCAAATGCCTCCAAGATTCTTTTCAACCATGCTGGACACAAACAAGAGGCTCCATTGTCCACAAAAACTCCTCTATCACCACTAGCCATAATTGCCAAGAATGCACAGCTCTGAGAATCGGGATTCCTTAAGCAATTCATTGATTGCAAAATCTCAACAAACTTCTGACAGTTCTGCTGCTCAAAAATGCTCTTGTCTGGAGATTGCAATACCTTCCACAGAAAAGCACAAGGCCCTCCCTCATCCTCCCAACTATCACTGCATTTCTCAAAGTCCCTCTTCCTTTTATGTCCAAAATCAGTTCTACCAGGCTCATAATTAGGCTGCTGAGTATTGTCACCAGCAGGCTTGTCAAATAAGGAAGATAACTCTTGCACCATATCAGAATAGGCAGAATTCGCAAACTTTGAAATTGAGGCTTGTTGAGGAGGTAGATTGTTTGAAAATTCAGATTTTTTGGGACGATCCTTCTTGGTGAATGGAATGAGGACAAAGAAATCACCAGGCTCAATGTCGAGTGTGCCTAATCCACACTCAACGCTCAATTTAACTCCCTGATACAACAATCCACACAAACTTATTAACTTACTCAAACAGTATCTTGGCAGACTAATAAATATTGAAAAGGAAAAGCGTTGCCTTGAAGAAGAGATGAAAGGTAGGAAAGGAAGAGGCAGGAGGGAAGGCGAGCGTCAAGAGATGCTTAAGTTCTTTCACCGTCTTGTTCGCCGGTAATGACACCGTCGTCGATTCGCCGCTAAGTGTACGGACTTCTATTTCTTTCATTTCTTCTTTCTACTCTCACTCACGTGCGCCTCTGTATTAATAATTCAATATTTAACATTGCAATCTGCACGTGTCACCATCAGTTTTGCAAAAAAAAAAAAAAAAAGAGAGAAGCAGAGGGTGGTTGTGGTGGTGGCAACAACCGCTGACCCAGCATCCATAGGCGCTGTGTCGGCTCTTCTAGCCATGCCCGGTTGGTATCCAGGTCCTCCGTTATTGGTCACCATTTTTCTCATTTCATTAAGTATATATATTAAGAGCGAATGGGATGACGACCACGGAATCGATCCCTATCGTCCATTTAATCCAGCGGCTTATATTTCTTCTTCTG